>JAWDJX010000113.1:0-38997 GCA_033117895.1 Extremus antarcticus | reverse complement strand
ATAAGCGTATCTAAGTTCGTAGTTTCGTTCTTTCCCGTACGTACTAGTTCGTCTTTTACGTTATCCTTAAGACCTTTGTAGTACATAACGTACAAGGCGTCGTCGTCCTACTCCGTCTTATCGGAATATTCCTTGAACTTAGCCGTGTACTAGGATGCTAATGTTCGCTAAACGATGTCCTAAACGATACGGATCGCAACCTTCTTTTCGTTACTAAACCCGTAGATCGTTTTCATCTTATTACAGAATCTAACGAAGTTAGAAAAGATTCCACTCTCGTCCTTCTAGTGCATAATGAAGTCCTTAGTCCTTAGTCTTATCTAGTGCTAAGCTTCCCCTCGGAGATGCATCGTCGCGATAAGACATCTCTTCTTGTAGGAAGCAACTCCGTCCAACTCAAAGTGGAGTAAGAGTTGGTTGATCTAGTCGTCTAGCTTATTGCGGTCTCTATAGAAGAAGTCTACCTTAGTCTTGCTATTAGTCCTACGGTCGGTCGTCGGAGCTGCGCTTTCGTCTCTATAGCCTAAGCCTCGTACACTACTAGTAGTACTTATTCTAAGGGTGTTCAAAGTGTTGCGATCCTATAAGTAGTATTACGTAAGTGCTTCTTTGAAGAGTAGGTAGTAGTAGGTGTTTAGGTAAGATAACTCGAATGTACTATAAATAGTTGTAGACCTTTTAGTAAGATTGTAACATAAGTTGAATATAAGTATATCGAAGACATCCTTAGTTCCTATATACCTAAGTGAGTGTCGTGTTGTGCGACATAGGCGACATAGCCGCTATAGGCGCTAGTCGTCCGTATCGCACATTGCGCCTTAGGCGCATATAGCAGATATGCGATAGTATCGCAGGGTCTACGATGCTAAGCCGTCGCACTTCTGCCCTAGTATTACGTGTTTATAACATAACGTTAGCTCGCTATAGAGGTACTTAAAGTAGATATTAGCTTATACCTATCTAATTTAATTAACTTTAACTTTAGCTACAACTTTATAACTATTAAGTAAGTAATAGTATTATCTAATAATAACCTTATACGTAGTATTACCGCCGTACTAGTTATACTAAATATACGCTCTAGCTTATCTAATATTACCGGTATAGTATATATATTAGTACTATTATAGCTAGTTATAGCTACGTATTACGCTTAGTAAGTTAGTATCTATAGTAGTCGTATACTATAGTAGTAAAGTTAATATTATAAAGATAGAGTAATACGTAATAAGAAGGAAGAGAGTAAGAATTAAGCGCGGCCTAGATTTACTTTACTCCGATTAGGCTTAATAGCGTAGGCCGCTCCTTTTTCGTCGCGCTAGCTAGGTTAGGTAGGTTGTTACTAAATCTCGATATATCTATTCTCTACTAGGTATACTAAACCGAGTACGGTATATAAGCTACGTAGCTAGTAATATAAATACGCGTAGAACGAATTCTACTTCTAGCTTAATTTACTATATAATAATAATACTACCTCTTTGTTTAATAAGCTATTAATTAATTAAGGCCCTTCAAATTAGCTTAATTAGTAGGTTAGTTATAGCCTTACTATCTTAACTTGATTACTAAGCTCAATTAACCGCTTAACTTAATTAAAGAGTAACTTGATTATATATAGGTCTAATTCGATAATGTTAGATAGGAAGAGGGGCCGGGATCCCGGATAGAGCGTATAGGCTGAAAGAGGGTAAGGGAGAGAGTAGTGCGGAGAAGACGAAGCGAAAGAGGAGTAGAGAGGATATTGGAACTGTTAGTGGAATGAAGAAGGCGAGGGTTGAGGTAGAATAAATGGTCGCGAAGTAATGTCCTTGAGAAAAGCTAGTGCGTATTACTACGATTCTATCTAGTTAAATACTCTTGGAGCACAGAAGCGATTATTCCTAGTTCTATATAGAGTTACACCGAGCAGAAGCTAGATTTCAACGCTCTACCTTCGCAGAGACACGAGGTAATTGTCTAGAGGATGCCTCGCTAGCTGCAGTTCTCTGCTTTGTAGCCAATAGGATGATTCAGTAGCTTGGGCGAGATCTGTTATAGTGAGATGTGGATCGAAAGACCGATGGCGAAGCCGGTGACTGAAGGTCGGTACAGCTCCTGGTAGCTGCACAACCCGCGGCAATGCCTGATTTGTTGGCCGGTTGTAAAGGCCGCTGTTCCTACTTTCTTGCGGTCGGATTCCATGAGGAGTATCGGGCTATTTGCCTTGCATGTCCGTAGAGCCCCATGGTCGCCATAAGAACCAGGTATGGGATGTAGATGAAGCAGAACAAAACCATAGACTTCCAAGTCGTGAACTCGGACCTCACACGTTGAGTGAAGTATAGAGTGAAGATGAGTGCGGTAATGCTGTCATCACATCATCAGCCAAAGACTTATAAGGCTTTGCAGACCACCACGTAGGTACTCACGTTGCGAACAAGAACCACTGCGCCATTGGGTATCTAAAGAATAGCAACTGTAGAAAGGTGGCTGCATTGACCGGCCACCCTGTAATGACGAAGCTAAGTAGCAGACAGGTGTGTTGCGTGACGAGGTAGTAGCTCATCTCGCGCACAAGGAGGAGAGATACGATGCCGTAGCGCTCGTCGACTCCGCGCTTGCGCCCAGGTGGACTGGACCAGACTAAGGGCATATGGACTATGCTAGCTTGAGTCCAGCCTTGGGCCTACATACCAAAAAGTGCGATGATCAGTAAATGTCTCAGCCAGCATAAGGGTACCAACATACGTACCCAACGCATGCGCTGCTTCCAGAAAGCTTTGAACGTGATAGGCGCCATCTCAAAGGAGATGACGTTCATGTCGTGCGCGGCGTTCTTTCCCAGCCTACGTAGCGAGACCGTTAGTGTATATCTTGGACGGCGCACAGAAGCCGTAAGTAGACATACCTATAGGCACGGAGCGCAGAATCGATATCTTCCGTAAGCATGTTGCCATGCATCCGATGCGCTTTTAAAAGGTCGGCCTTCCAGTACCCATTCGAGCCGCAGAACAGACCAAATCCAAACATGCGGCTCCTACCTGGGTGGGAGATAGCGTAGATTTTGTCAAACTCGATCGAAATCATCTTGGGGTAGAAACTGTCCGTATTGTAGACTACGCAGCGCCCTTGCACGATATCAATTTTCGGATCAGTTATGAAACGCTCAGCGGCCCAGCGCGGATTGTGAGGGTGCGGAAAGTGGTCGCAGTCGAAGATGCCAATAACGTCGGCGCCTATCTAGTGATCAGCAAATGTATCGGACAGCATCTAGCCTGTCAGTATACACACCTGTGTCTATAGTGAAGAAATGATTCAGATTATCGGCTTTGGACTTTGACCCAGGAACTTTTACCACTCTAAGTTGAGGGTATATGTGCTGCATTTGCTGAAGCTCCGTCTCGAGCGGTTCAATGGGATACGGAGTGTTATAGACGAGGTTAACACGCAGCTTCTCCGCAGGATAAACAAGTTCCTCTAAGGCGTAGAGGACTTGGTCCTTGACGATGTCTCTCTCATTTGGCAAGTAAGCCACGATAACGAGATCAATGATCGGTGTATCCTCGTCGGGACTCGGGAATCTAGTGCCATTCTCCTCGAGCTCGATAGTTCGTCTCCTCGCTTCTCGAACAGCTGAAAGACCGAGGAAGCTTTCGATGGCAGCGGAAGCGGCGACGTAGAAGTTCGTTATCACTGGTCAACGTGTTAATATATCAGCTGTTTCGGCGAACAGTGACCGGCTTACTAAAGAAGAAATATAAGATTTTGATAGCTTGCACCGAGCACATCACGAAGATCGCGGTAGACACGATATAGTAGGTTGTAACCAGAGTGAATGGAGTCCATTCTACCGCCCAGTCGGAGAACGCAAGGAGCACCCAATCAAACCATCTGAAGATGCGCCTGAGTAAACGAAGTGGTGTATTTCGGTCGGAGTCCAGCGGCATCATAGTGTGCGAAGCAGTATGAGAGCCGGCTGTCGAACCATCGTTCGAGTGAGTGTGCGAAAGAGATTCCTCCGAAGAGGAATCAGTCGTGCTGCCGGAATGAGAGAGAATGCTCCGCGACATTAGCAGGTCTTCTGTGAACCGTACCGTCCTGCGCAGTAACGAGTGTAAGCAGCGCCGTGCTTAGATGAACGATAGTAACTTGGAAGTAACGAGACTGTTTAGTAGCAGTTACTGCAGAGAAGGGATCAGGCGATAAATAACGGAACGCTTCGTACGGAATGTTGAGGCCGCTGTCCGAGGATACTAGACACACAGAGCATAAGCAATATTGAAAAGCGTTCGCCCGTCACGATTAAACACTCGCCGCGTTCCACTACTCTCAAGCACTTCGATGCTGTGAAGCTGATCAAGCCGCCCCTCCATCACCCACCCTTGTCGCTGCAAGAAATCTCAACGCGGACACCTCTAAGTTGGGTGAGGCCATACGTCCCTTCGATCTTCAGACCGTTATCAATATGCATAGCGCCCGCCGCTAAGGCCGTCCTGCACTCTGCAGAGCAACGGTTGCTCTCACCAAAACGTTGTGGAGACCGAAGTACTGGTCCGTGCTTGAGGTCGATCAAACATCGAACTGTGACCGAATGGTTAGAAACTGTCCATGTTCGTAGTAGCTCGCGGCAGATTGGGACCGTTTGGCCAGCCTTGGAAGGCCTCTTACTAGTAAAGATCTCGTGGCGTTCCCAATCGGATGAGCTCTATCTATGTTTAGCCTGTGACGCAGATCTCACACTTGAGCTTTATCGCGACAGAGCTCCAGCTCATATCATCTCTTAGTGCCATTGGTGTGTTTTCGAATTTATATGGAACCTTCCAAAAATGGTCTTTCTCACAGCGTCATCCGCCAGCTGCTCTAAACTCACCTGCAGACAAACGATCTCACCGTGCTGGATTGGCGGTCGATCACTTCTTCGCAGGGACGGGGTATGCGGGCACGACCACAGTCACAGGCGTGTCTTAGAAAAGACGCTGCATGCGACGACCGGCGACAAGTTATCGTTTCGCACCTGGCCACTTCGTTGCGTAAAGCATTTTCTGAACTACTGCGAAGCTCGCAATGACCCTAATCCAAGCGGTAGTGGAAGCAACTGGCTTTTCCACAGCCAATATCCCGACTTACGACCGGACCGCCTCCCCTTCAACATCCTACCTTACAGGTCTGCGTGGCATTCTGGTGCTGGAGAGCGTTTTCTGGATATTCTTCCAGACTTTTATTCCTGCCTTGGTAACCGACGACGCACATGGCCCGACATACCAGCATGTCCTGCGCATTGTGCTCTCTGTCCCTTTCTGGAACGAGAGCTTGATCATTTCCTTCTTCATCATCCTTTCGGCCCGCACGATCTGCGTTCCCTTTCTCCAGAACCCGTGCGCCGCCACCTATGCTAGGTCTCTCATACGTCGCCCTTTGCGCATGGCTATATCTCTATCCATCGCATCTGGACTGGCGATTTTGATCCTGTCGCAGCTAGGTACAGCGTATATTGACGAGTTTAAGTCGACCTTACCGAATGACTCTGTCTCCACTCCAGCAACAGCTCAAAGCGCAATAGTCGCTTTCAACTCAATTTTCGACCTATTTTGGATCGTAACCGACTTCTCTGAGCAGGCCGCGAACGCTTTCTGGCCTTCCGCCACCCTCTGGTGCCCTTCTTTGATCTATTATCAGGGCTACACGGTGTACATGCTGATGGTAATCCTTCCTTTTACGCGGGCTCGGTGGCACCCGCAGGCTCTCGCCCTGTTTGCGCTCGGCTCGTTCTGGCTTGAGTCTTGGGGCTGGTACTCTGTGGCTGGCCTCCTCCTTGCCGACTTTTCGACAGACGGATCTATAAAGGCCGGCTTTGGACATGGCTTCAAGATTGCCGGGGATATTAGATTTGCGCCGTCTATGTCCGCCACGGTATTAATCGTGGCCGGACTCGCAATAAAATACGCCTGGGCTGCAGTACCGCAATACTCCAATGCCGAACTCATACTCCACCCGACCTTCCACCTCTCCACCGGTACTACAGTAAAAAACTTCGACAAAGCAAATCCGTATCCAAGAGTGGACGATTTCCTGGTGATCGTCGGAGTCCTGCTTTTTGTAGAGATGTCTGACAGCGCGAAGTCATTGCTATCTACTCGGCCGTTGCTCTGGCTTGGAGAGCGATCTTTGAGTGAGTTGAATGTTCTGGCTGTGCCGCAAGTCATAGCAAGCGACACTATCTGACTACTATCTCACAGGCATGTTCGTAGCGCAAAGCATAGTCGTCTGGACAGTCGGCATCAAGTTGTTCCTATACTTACACGCGGAACAAGGTCTCTCGATAGCGGCAACCAATGGTGTGGTCTTCTTTGTTTGCCTGCTGGCAGTTGCTTTCTTTGCAGAAGGTTATCATCGTCTTGTCGATCTGCCTACTCGATGGTTTGCGAAAGCGGTGTTCGCTTGGTTGGCGAACTAGATTGAGATAGATTCGGAGCTATGCACTTGTTTTGCGCGTAATGTGCAAGGCACCTTGTACCTTGTCCAACGCATTAGCGTCTCTTGAGAACGAGACTCGTGAATTGCTTTTCCTGACCGCACTGTCTACGGTCTTGGGAGATAATTTGTCATTCTGGGCCCAGATTCTTTGCCGCTTCTGAGATTTTGTACAGGGTTCGCCCCTACATATGACCAGGTTCTGCCTTCAAACCCTTGACATCATGCAGGCACTGTGTTTGAGCTCTTGTGGATCCGCCCAACCTATCGCGGTGTAGAGTCTGACCCGTGTCTCACCAAGTTTCCCGTTGCTCTCAGCAAAAAGTCAGAGCCCTGTAAGTCTCTGGGAACTGCTCTTGATATTGACCTTGTGTAAACCTTACTGCAAAATACCTATCCCCGTTGTTTCTGACAATGATCAAACCGTGAAACATGTCTCTTTCACGACTGTCTTTTGTCTTCTCGTTAGCTATCAGCCTGTCAGCTGCCCTCAATCCCATCCTGCCCGAGCATTGTCCCTGCGGATACGTTGATCATACGTATGACCGGCTCTTCACCGATGCGATCATTGTGTACTTCAACGAGACCCAAACCATAGACCCCCATCTGTTCGTAACTCAGTCGTTCGAGGACAAGAAGGAAAAGGGATGGGAGAGCATTTTTCGTAGAGGTGCAAGTCCATCGAACGTTGGCGTAGGCGATACGTCAAATCTCCAACTCTTTGTCGATAGGTACACCCCTAATCACTTGGTGAATGGGTCGGGGTTGCGCACTGTGCGACAAGACATCCAGTATGGTTCTTTTCGAGCGTCGATGCGCTCTCCATCGAGAGGCGTGGGTGGAAGTGCCCTCAGCTTGGTGCTGAAATATAATGCTTCAGAGTCTTTGGAGCTTGACACCTTGAATATGGACAGCCCACAACTAGCAAGGCTCACGAACCTTGTTAATGGAGAGCTGCCTGTGGAGGACAACACGGTCAGTTATACTGCTTTGAAAGCAGGCTTAGGATCAGCCCCGTCGGTGGACTTATGGGACTTCGTTGACTATCGTATGGATTGGACCGACTACGACGTCGCCTTCTGGGCCAACACAATACTCACTCGACAAGTGGGTCCTAGCAATCGTACCCTGCCGGGCTTACCGCAGCCATTCTATCTGAGCCACTGGTCCACAGGAGATAGCAGCTACATGCAAGGTCCGCCTGCTGTTCGAAGCGAGGCGAACGTTGCTTGGATCCGTACCTTCTTCAATTCATCTCTCATGACGGCGCAAGAGCATCAGGACTTCGACAGCCGGTGCCAACAATGGATGGCATGCTCGATGGAAGATGCGCGCCTGCGTGGATCAACGCCGTATGGACAGCAGGCAACAGTGAGGTTTGAACGACCTCCCCGGAATCAGCAGTTGCGTATCCCCGCTGCCTGGTTAGCGGGCATCTGCAGTTGCTTCGGTGTCTTTGTGCTCGCCAATTCTTGCGTCAGGACAGTGCCGTCGGCATTGCAGAAGGCTGGTCGGGTTGTTCAGAGGAACAAGACCTCTAAATTGGATGCAACTCCATCGCATCCACACTCAGCACCGCCACCGTCCAGGCCAAGCTATGAAAGCGAAAGAGGTCTTGTCGATCCAGCGGAGCCAGATGAGATGATTACGCAATCAATAGTCCCGTACACTGGTCAAAGTACGCCGTACTTCCTCGAGCCTTACACTCCAGGTTCCGGTACACCGTGGCGGCGCTCCGACTTGACTCTCACCAGCAACAACTTCTCAGGCATGACTGACGCGAGATCTCGTCCCGTCTCTATAGCGCCATTGTACCTCGACTTCAAATCACAAATTTGGAACACAAGCAACTCTCGCCTATCAGCACTTGGTCACGGAGAAGCCGCTACCAACAAGGGAGAAGTGGAGGCGGTAGCAACGATCAGTGAGATGATCACTGGAGACGAAATCATGCCCGTTGACCCTGGTTTTGGCACAGTTCGAACTGCTGACGTTGGTGAATTGTGTCCAGTGAATGAAAAGGTCAAACTTTGGCGGAATGGAAAGGACATGGTGGTGCAATCGTCGGAAGAACGGCCTCCAGGAGACGACATGGGAACTTTGACCACTCTGCCACCGGTGCTAGAGGGCTTAGCCATGCCCTTGCGGTCCCAAAGAAAGACGGACTACCTCGCTGGCCTGGTTGCCTTGGCCTGCGTCTCGATAAGCTTCAGATACTTCTTGCTCACCTTCTGGCCATTCGTCGCCATGGGTTTTGGGAACCCGAAGCATTATCCTTGGGAGAACTGGGCATATATCTTCATCGGAGGGTACTTCTCGACGCCGCTCTGGTTTGGCCCTTTCTTCATCACTTCGTCCCGGTTTCTGTCGGCGCGGTATCTTCAGGAGGGCGACCTGGCGGATGTCGCAAAGAACATGCTACTTCGCGGACCACGGCTGATAATCCCTGTTGCCATTGTTGCCATACTGGAGTACTTCTTCATCTCCTTAGGCCTCACTGACAATCTCGACTGGCTGCCTTCCATCTCCTGGTCCACATGGCCATTTGTAATGCCTCAAGGCAATTTTGGAAGTTTTGTGAACAACATCATTGAACTTGCTTACTTCATTCCGAACGGCGCACCAGACATCGTAAACTACTATTGCGCGGGCGTGCTCTGGACCATCCCCGTTCAGCTGCAGTTGTCGTATATCGTTCTACTTGCTGTTGTCATGATCCGCCAGATGAAGACTGCCTGGAAGAGATGTGGCTATTACACTTGCTGCGTCATCCTTGGCTGGTATGCGAGATCATGGTCGGCTTGTTTCTGGATGGGCCTACTACTAACTGACCTGGATATTACTCATGACTGGAACGAGTGGGCACGTTCAAGACCGCGGGTGCTGTATCCTGTGCTGGCAGCTGCAACAGTGGTCGCAATAGGGTCGCCGCTGTTGCTGGTGTTCGACATCCCATCATGGTTCATGATCAACGAGAATGACATTCACCCGGATGTCCTGTCCGGCCTGCCACTGGGCAACACACCGGGTGGAGGCTACCCGGCCTATTATGAGCCTTCCCTTGCCATCTTGCTTTTCTCAACCTCGATCCAGATCATTGCCGACCTCAGCACTTGGGTCCAAAAGTTCCTCTCCATCCGTCCACTCCGCTGGATGCGGCCACACATCATGACTGTCTACCTTGTCCACGGCTTCATTTTCTGGAGTCTTGGATCCTGGTTATGCATTATCCTTAGCATGACGGAAGTGGTACCGTACTGGGCAAATCTTCTCATTACGCTGCTATGCTGCTACGGCGTTATTGCGATCGTAGCGGTCCTCCTCACACCCCTCGTTGAGTTCACTACGAGGTCTTGCATCAAGAATATCTGGCGCTGGGCATCAGAAGAGCCTGTCCCAAAGATCCCGACCACCGGGAAGTTCGGGAAAGCGCTAATCTTAGATCGGTCGAGTACCGTAGAGCCGGCGAGGGAGGCGTAGTCAAAGGTAATATTCTACTAATAACTTCAATGGCCTTGAAATCAAACACTGCTGCCCACTATCGACCTGGCGCTTGTCCTATCGATCAGTCATCCACACGAACGCCTGTAACATTTTGCTCCTACCACGCCAATTGAAACCCCGTAAAACTGACAATCCTTCTGCCCCTCCGCTAACACTCGGCTACTTGAAGAGCTTCCTGCATCCGAGGCTTCACATTGACGTAATTGGGCATATAGATGTAATGTTTGCTCAGATCCATATGGATTAGCTGCCTGCACCTTCCTATTTAGGAACTGTAAGTGGCCGTCGCGAAAAGTCGCGGTCTTACTATCTTAGGTTAGTAACAATGCTTACGCGTCTCTTTTTGAGGTTAAAAATAGCCTAAAATAATGCTCTACTAACTGTTAAAAGCCATACTTACGCGAATAATATCCTACCCTTATAGGAAATTTACTAGGTTTTAAACTTCCTTAAGTCTATATAAATCTATAAGTCTATATGGATATGGATACCGAACATTACATCTATGATTGGGCAGACGTGTTCGACAATGGCGCCATGAAAACATGCACATAACTCATGGATTCTCCATGTACCCTTCATATTCTTTCATTACGACCATATTCATTTCATTTCAAAACCACCACCCTCATCATTGTTATCATCGTCGTCATCATCCCGTGAGAGGAGTATTGTTCGAAGAAATGCAGCAGAACCCCGCAGATGGCGACGAGGTAAAGGAAGGTTGGTCTGAAGGCGACTTGCTGCCCATAGGAGGGGAAAGGCGTCACCCTCTATATCATCCGGATCGCAGAGAGTATGTGGTCACGTTCGAAAAACCGGAGGACTGCTGGAACCCACAGAACTGGACATCATGGAAGAAGTGGACACATCTTCACGAGAGCGGTACGCAACGTGCTGACAGGTTTTCAAGGCTCTACATATCTACCGCCGCGTGTTGCGGAACGTTTGTTGCATCGTTCAACAGCGCCATCTTCGCCGCGGGAGCCGCCAAAGCAAGCAACGAATTCGACGTCGGAAAAGAGGTCACCGCGCTGGGTACGAGCCTCTTTGTCCTCGGGTTCGCTTCCGGACCACTAATCTGGGGGCCTGGTTCCGAGCTCATAGGACGGCGCTGGCCACTCTGCATCGGCATGTTCGGGTCTTCGTTCTTCACCATCGGGTGTGCGGCGTTCCAAGACATTCAAACACTAATTATCTGCCGCTTCTTCGCCGGCTTGTTTGGGGTAAGCCCATTATGCGTAGTTCCTGCGGTGCTATCAGACCTTTACAGTAGCACCTATCGGGGAATGGCGATATCTGTTTACACGCTGGCGGTCTTTGGCGGACCCTTTCTGGCCCCAGTCATTGGCGAGTTCATTGCGGCAAGCTACATGGGGTGGCGCTGGACACTCTATCTGCCCGCCATTTTGAGATTCTCCGACGTCTGTTTCTTACTGCTCTTCTCGAGAGAGACATTTCCCCCCCTTGTTCTGGTTGGGAAAGCCATACGGTTGCGGCGGCAGACGGGCAACAGGGCCATTTATGAAGAGCAGGAGAGGCTTGAGCTTGACATCGATGCCGTGATACGGAACTATCTCACACGACCTCTACGTATGCTTGCGACGGAGCCTATCGTACTCTTGGTTTCCGTGTACATGTCTTACAATGTTGTGATGGCAATCACTGTCTTGAACTCTCGTGAAAGAGGTGGTATAATCCATACGAACATTCTGGCCCATACTGGTGCCGCGGTTTACAACCATGTATCCAATGAAGATTGACAAGTTTTCACTTGTGAGATTCCTCTCTAATTCCCATACATAAGTTACAACCACCCCTCGTACGGCACGATTTCCGTGCTCGGCTGATTCGAGGTGCGATACACGCTCCATTCTACAAGTCCCCATTTAGAAATTGTGCTTCTCCAAGCCCGAAACTCCAATCTTCAGGCTTGTTCTCGACACATGAGATCACCAGATCAGTCTTCTTCAGCCCGCATTCGGTCGATAGACGGTCAGCGAGAGCTGCAAACATGTTCTTTTTGTCTTCAGTAGTTCGGCCCTGCTGGAAAACCTGCACTACGACTAAATCATCGGTCCTTTTAAAACCGAGGTTCGTGTCGTCGCATATGATCTCGCCTTTCTCATGTTGCGTGACAATCTGGCAGCTTAGCCTCCTGAAATGATTAAGTGGGGGTGCAGAACAGTTTACCTGATATCGGTCCTTCGGTGGAGCCTTGAACTTCTGTAGCATCACAGTCTGAACCGCGTCTGCTAGCGTGCGCAACTGAGTGGGTGACCGCCTGCCCTTGATCACATCGATCTTTACTAAAGGCATTGCTGATGGGATATTTCACTCTGAACCATCCGTCAGTGGAGCCGATCGAAGACCACACTTGAGGCTTTTGCCAATGTGCACCTTGCACGCTGGCAGGATGAAAGGTGAGGTCAAATTGCAGACGCACCTTGTGATGCCACGACTTAGATAATGAGGCTTTCTCTTTGTTCCATGTAACGATAGTGAATGGGCTGTGGGTGCTGACTCTGTATTGATGTTGAGGTCATTGACCTGTAAATGTAGCGCTGGAAATGCAGCTTCGGAGGTGCAGCTTTAAACGGCTGAGAGTCGGATATCGCGGATCGAGGCGGAAGCTTACGGATGTAGTTTATGTTTTCCCGTTCGCTCGATTATACTAGAAGGTTAGCTGGTCAGCTATACGGACTTACCTGCTATACGTAATCTCCCTCGTCTACTAATTAAATATAATACCGAATAACTCGCCCTCTACGCGTCTAAACTAAGTAATTTAAGCGTATATAATAGTAGTAACTTTAGCAATTCCTATTATATATATAGTTAGTTAAATAGGCGCCTACTAGGCCGTAGAGGCCTACCTAACCAGCTAGAGCTAGTATTAACTATAGTAGCTAATTTAGCTAGATCTATTAATAAGGTAACTATTAAACTAGGTAATTATTACTTATAAGGCTTTCGTAGCTTCTTAGCTAACTACTAAAGCTCTATATTAAGCTATTTAGTCGCTTTATTCGTATTCTTTTAATACGCCTTCCGTAGTACTTCTATAGCTTAGCCGACCTTCTAACTTTAAGCTAGTTCTTTATACTATATATATCGTTCTTTCTTCTTAGCTACTTTAGTAAATACTATACCTTCTTAAGGTTACGTATAGCCTATCTTACTATATCTACGGGCTCCTTAGTAGCCTTCCTAACCTCGTATTTATTGTAAAGTAACTATATCCGAGCTAAACTAAATATAATAGTACTACTATTAGTCTCTAACCTTAATTCCTTAATTAGAGTCTTTATACGTAACTTCTTCTTTTAAGCTTCAAATAACGTACGTCTATAGCTATCTAATACTCTTAAGCTACTATTCCCTCTTAGTCGGAATTTTACCTTATTAGTCGCTATCTTTATTATCGGCGTCTTATTTATTATTAGCTTATTCGTCTTCTTTTTATTCGTCCTTATCTAATTCGTCCTTATCTAATTTGTCCTTATCTTATTCGTTCTTATCTTATTCGTCCTTATCTTATTCGTCCTTATCTTATTCGTTCTTATCTTATTCGTCCTTATCTTATTTACTATTAAATAGACCGTATATAGATCTATTACTATAATTACCTTAGTAATCGTCTCTTAGTTTCTTTAGAGATATTAGTATATAAGTACTACTAGCGGCGTACGGTATAATAGGTATCTTTATAGTTGTTAATATTTAAAGGGGGTAGATAGTCGTAATATTATTACCTATAAGCGAAAATTTTACGTAAAGATTCTATTAATATTTAGTATAATTAGGCGTCTCTATAAATTCCTCTAATAGTAATTAGAGGTTCTAATAGAGCTTTAAGCTATAATTAGAGCGTATTAGACCGATCTCTATCTCTACTCTAATTAGCTTAGATAATCTAAGCTAAGGCTCTACTCTATTTTAATAAGTTCTAAGGTAATATCTAAAGTAGAGTATATAGCTATATACTTATATACTAAGTAGTCTTAGTACCTTACTTAGGTTCTAAGAGATATAGAAATAGCCTATCTTAACGGCTTAATTTCTTTAAAGCTAAGGATTAAGGAGAAATAGGAGTTCTTAATTAAATTACCTATTAATTTAGTAAATCTAAGAGGAGATAATTCAACTTATCTTTTACTAGTTAAAGATACTTATATATATAAGAGATTAAAGTATATTAATATTACCTACTACTTTATAAGAGACCTATAAAAGAAAAGAAAAATCTTAGTAGAGTTTATAGGAACTTCTAATATAAAGGCTAATAGATTTATAAAGCTAAAGATAGGCCTATAGTTTTAGAAGTTTATTTAGTAACTTAGTCTAGGTTACTAACCTCTAAAGCTAAGTAGGATTATTATAAATATAGTATTTAAAGGATAGTAGGAGCCTTAGGTACTAAGCTTAGTTATATAGTCTAAAGCTAAGTCTAGTTAGTTCCTATTATAGTCTATTCCGATAGTTAAAGAATAGGAGATTCTACTTCTACTATATCTAATTTATATAGTAAGTAAACTTTATAGTTGAATAACTAGGCCTTATTATACTACTTATAGCCTTTTCGTAGTCTTACTTATAGTAAAAGAGAGTATAGATCTAGTATAAAAGAGCTCGAGCTGAAGAGTAGTCCGTTAGGTAGTTCTTTATCTCTAATAATATTAAATTACTTAGATTTAAGCTTAGATAGGTCGGAGATTAATATATTATTAAAATAAGAGGCTATAGTAATAGTGCTATAGCGGAATAAAAATAGATTGTTAGTATAAAGTTAATAATCACCCGAAGAATTTTTGTGACGGATTAGCAAATTTTTCATCGCCTTCCATTTTAGGCCTGAAATTGACGAAAGTCCTACGTACGTAACGGCAGAAAAATCTGGAAGTCAAGACAACACCACCATCTTATTACAGAACGAACTGAATCGTTATGAATCTATTGGATATATAGAGTGATTCAGAAGACTACGAATCAATTCATGAATCGCAATGAATCATGAATTGACAATGAATTGCGATTCAATTCAAGACCACTCTGCTGCCAACATCTACATTCAGGATAGATGTCGGGTATACGGACCGTTTTCCATAACCAACGTGCTAATGTCTGGAACTATGTATGCCTACAGTTCCCCACCAGAACGCGAGCATGATTGCCACGAGACACGTAACACAGAGAGCCAACCTAAACATGGCTGCTCTCACCTTCTTCTCCATCAACCTTTCGATGTTCATATCATGAGCATCCCTCTTGTTCTCCTCCGGAAATTCTATATCTGGAACCTGCCTTCCCAGGAACTCGCAAAGTGGGCCCCATCCATCTCGCGCCTCCCAGTCGAGATATGGTCTTTTTGTTGCCTTCAATTTTTCTTCCAGCTTTTCATAGTGATCTCTGTACGCGTGCTCCGCATTTGCTTCGAAACTCCCTCCAAAGAGAGCTTGTATTGCAATGATGAAGACTCTCTCCATCCAGAAGAGCTCTGCATCGAAGAAGGAGCACACCCATATCACCCAATTCCGCTCAGCGGCAAGCGTGGTTGCGCGAAAACTCTTCTTCCATTCTTGAGTGTCCGACCGCCGATTGAGGATGACGGCTGCGCCGGGATAGGCATCGAGCAGCTCGCCGGCAAATAGGACGGCAGGAATATCGGTCAGGGCCATGCTATTGCCCAATATCCAGTCGAACTGGGCAGCGGTGACTTGAAGAGGGGCATCATAAGTCGAGGGGCGGAACTTGCGGATGAGAAGTTGATTCCATGCAATACCATCTCTCCAGCCATCGCCGCTAATGAGAGAGAAGCCGTGGTAGCAATCATTGTAGCCAAGATGCAAGAGAGCGGTACGTAAGGAATTTGTTCCTGTGCGTGAGAGCCCCAGTGCGAGAACACTCATGGGCTTCTCTGAAGAGCGGCGGCGAAACGGTGAGCTCACGGGGTACAGGTAGCCTGTGAGGCGGTGGAGTGGCTGAAACATAAGGAGTGGTTTTGGAGTTTCTTGCAGGAATCGTGTAGAACAGTAGATCTTTCACAAAGACTCACTCTACAGTCCTTTCCGAAACTGGCTTCCCCTTTGCATTGGAGGTAAGCCTTGACAGTCAAGCATGAGTCACTTCCCTAAAAAGGTGTCTTTGTCGTTTGCACCTGCCCGCCTCGCAATACGCGCGGATCTACTGCGACAAATTTGGGATGAATACGCACAACTAAACAGCTTCAACGCGAAAATGCTGTGGACGCCTGGTGGTTGCTTTGTACAGCAATGCGACACGGTCTCCAGCGCATCTGGGATCCTCTAGCATATCTACTCTCGCCGTACCAGCACCTGCACGTCGCTCTGCCTCTCGAGTCACAACCTCCTCGCTGTGGTTTGTCTACCAGTGCCAATTCCTCGGACTGTAGTGCTCCTGTGGCATCTCCTCTCCAGATGCAACCTCAACAAGATGCTGTGCAGCCCTCCATCCACCAGCACCACCTCCAGTCTTTCGCTTGCGCTTAACTGCCCAGCGACATCCCCATCACATCTTATGCCTCCTTGATCGTACCCGTGCACTGGCGGCGGATGGCCTTTCGATCGTGGCGGGAGCGAACGTCGTAGAGCCTGCGAGTGTGCAGACGCCAGTCCTTTTGCTACGCGCTTCAAGGTAAATCCGCCCATCTTGCTCCTTGGCCATCAGCTTCGCCACCTCCGCACCATCCTTCTTGGACCACGTAGCCGCATCCCTGCAACCTGGCCATTCCATCAGACTCCCTCCGGAACCTCCTTCTCTTCTCCGCCCTTCCATTAAGAAGCCATTAAGAAGCTCCATCAGTGCGACGAGATATATCTGCACTCCGGCCTCTCAGCACCATGCGACGGTATCGGCTTCTTCGTCTTCACGGCGGCTTCCGCGCGTCTGTATTGGCGTATCTCTCCTCGACTGCGGCAGGAGCGAAGGACATCGTCGCGGCGAATGCGGAAAGTGCGGTGGTGGTGCGGCGCTCTCGCTTTTCGGTTTTCCAGTGTGCGCGCGGTGGAGCTGGTCGTACTGGGCGTGATGTTGGTGGATTCGAACGCGATGTTTTGCTGTGGTGCTGGTGGTTGCTGTGATGGATGTTCGACGTTCGGTCCGGTTTCGCGATCGCTCCCTCCCCAAAATTCCCCGCTTCTGCCAGCCACAACCACTGCGAAGGAAGAACATCCGGGTTTTCGGTCTTCTGTGAACGCCACCAAGTCTGCTTCTCGTAGGTCTGCCTGTCGAGATGGTCTCTTTGAGCTGTCCATGTGCGCCGCAAGGCTCTCCTGCCTGGGAGAGTGCCCGGACAACATATCAAGGTCTTCCCCCGGAAGTCTGATCGTTGGTGCTTCGCCCGGCGGCCCAAGGTACTGCCAACCACGTCAAAGTACCGGCCCCTTGCTCCTTTTGAGGATGCCAGAGCACGCTGCTTACAAAATCGACCATGAGCTGTGTGGCTCTGCGCTGAACGGCAGAGAGTCGACAAGCGGCTGGAGCAGGCAGAGAAGGACCTGGCGTAGTGTGGCCAAAGTCAAAAGCATTGCCGATGGTGCACCTCGAATCTTGCCACCATACCTCGAACTAGGGAGATGTCGAAGGCACACTCCAGCACGACAGACACGACTTGGAGCATCAGGATCGCAGCGCTCAAAACTGCACGATTTCTTGGAGGTGATGCCACGATCGAACCAGCTGTGCTCTCGCTTCAACGTTGTGGAGGAGGGTGGGGATGGACTTCTGCCCGTGGAGGTGGCGGCCAGAACATCTTGACGGACCAGCGCGAGCGCAGGAGGCCAGCCCAGACGAAGGCAGTACATGTCTGCTTCCCGTAAAACGTCCCAAAGAAGAGGGACATGACTTGATTGCTTCCGGAGTTTGGGAAAGCTCCGTCCTGCTGCCGTTTCCTAGCACATGGATCAGGCCCGCAGCTCGGCTTGTTGACCGCCAAATCTCGCGGGTAGATCCTCGTTCCGAGTGGAGCAAGGCAGTCAGCGCGGAGGGAGCTAGGAAGGGAGGCCAAGTCCGGGAAGGAGGTGAGTCGGGCCAGTGACATAGATCACGACATTCGGATCGAGCCTGGGAATGCCTAAGATATTTGGAGGATGTAGTAGGGTGCAGCGAAGCAGAACGATGGAGGAATGCCAGGACGAAGTAGAGAGGAGGAGAGATGCCAGCAGGTCCAGAAATCAGGCATGTTAACTGCCGGCGTATGTGGCTCGTATATGCCCCGTTCGCATGTGTTCGCTTTGCGATACCGCACTGGAGGCGTGCAATGTGCTGGTGTTGCGGGTCTTCAAGTCTGTCACGGTTGAATACGATGCGACGAGCGGCTGCTTCCCCATCGTCTCCTTCCTAGTCCATACGGATACAATTGCAAGGGAACCAGCGTAGCTGCATACGAATGGTCCATGGTTCGGCGTAGATACTCGGTTTCTTGAAGCACACCTCAAGCAAGTCTTCCAGCTTCATGGACTTTTGGATATGGTTGTATTCGAACGGCGAAGCGAGCGTGGGATGCAGTTGCCAGTCTCAAGGCAGGGGTCAGTTTTCCATGACGCGATCGAGTACTAGAGTGCCGTGGCTTGAATCCTTTACCATGAGAGCGGTCCATCTGGAGCCGTTCTAATATCGCCGTAAGACAGCATCGGCTATCGTCAACTGTGCGTTAGCCTGCGCAGTTATAGACATGACGTCTCATTGCTCCAGACTCTCGGAGGACCATCTGCTTTCCAGGTAGTGCAGACTCTCGGAGGACCATCTGCTTTCCAGGTAGTGCCGGTCACGTAGGGACAACATCGCGCAAGAGCCTGTAGTTGAAGTAGATGATGGGTGTGACCAGGAGCTTCCGGATCCAGCTTCAAGTGAACCTGCCACTGCAATTCTTCTGTCCAATCCATCTGACCGTCACTCCCGGCGAGTGCCCCTGAAAGTCGTGCTTAGAATGGTGTCAGCGAAGGATAGAAAGTAGGAAGGATAGAGTTGCGGCAGCTCCATGTAAGCGGAACGTCACTTGATGATGTGAAATGTTCTCTGAGCTTAGATGGAGTCCAGACGGGAAATTACGTACCTTCGGGATATGCTCTGGAATGTTCCGAAGCACGCGTGAGACTGCCTTGAATTCGATCCCGGCTTCAGCATGAACACAGGAAGAGGAGGCTGAGCGAAGACTGACAACGTGAGCCGGAGATACGGGCTGTAAGGCGAAGACGAGACCCGTATGGTGGGCCTTAGTCGTTCGCACATTTCGTGGCGTATAAATCGAAGCTCGCTCTGGCCGACTCTCTCCAAGACCACAGACGAAGAGACATTCTGCTTTTGAGTCCTGCTAATGGGGCCGTCGACGTAGGTCTGGTATGTACCGTTGACTTTTCGGCTTCGTGTTGGTGGTCTTGCAGTCGCACATTTTGATCCGAACTCAACGGTGTCATCCTCTTTACCGAATTTGTTCTCCTGGATAGCATCCTCCCTCGTCGCTGTAGGAATTGGATGAACATCGTAGAGGGTATAGAGTCTCGGACTTCGTTAGCTCTCTTCCGTAGGTTTACAAAGGCTCCACGGGAATGGGATCCAGCCGCAGGAGAAAGCGACAGACACGGGTACGAGAAGGTATTAAAAACCAAATGCTCCTAGCTTTCTACGTCCTACAAGGCACGAGTACGCACTAGTAACCAGGAATAAACGAGGGAAGATATAGAGTAAGCGAGGAGAGATGTTGAAGACGAGTAGATCGAACGACGAGAGGTTCATTATTCGAGACAGGCGGAGCTAGAGGTACTAGTAGCCCCGGAGAAAAGGTTTGAATGTAGTAGACTAGTAGGCGTAGAAGTAGAAGACCGTTTACATTCGAAGGTTCCTTCGCTAAGAAGCTGCGGTCCGACGGACATGGAATGACAACACTCTTGCAGCCAGGTGGGAGTGGCAGTCTGAAACGAACCATGATGTTTCAGTGAGAGTTGAGAAGCCAATGGCGAGTCTCACCTGATACCGCAACGTCCCAGACCTACCATACTCCTTATTTATGACTAGACTCACTGTCAAGAAGCCATCGCAGTCGGTCTTGAGGCTGTCTCAATCCTCTTCCTGCTTCCATTAGAGGGAGGAGCAATCCGAGATGGCTTCATCGTTCGGGGCGATGAGATCGTATCCGTCAAGCGTGGTAGGCGATGGAGCCGGATTTCGGTGGTCCCAATGGCCCACACCACCACTCGTAGTCAGACCACTTGAATCCTTCACGCTGTCCTCCAACACGGCCTCCTTCATCCCCTCCGCCACCTCATCCTCCATCCGCTCTATCATCCCCTCCACCATCTCTCGACACTCACCTGTGAACGACTGCTCGACACGGGGTCGCTGGAGAGACGTGAGCAGGCGTCTGCATCTAGAGCGCAGATCAGCTGAAAAGCCCGTTCTTGCGGACATGTTCGCCACGGAGCACGGAGCCATATTATCGCTTGCAGAGCCGTGATCTATCGTGGGCAGCATACTGCGATTGTCTGACCCATCAACTGATCATGTATACAAGGTACTGTTATCGGCACTAAAGCGAACATAACGGGTCTTCGTTGACAAGAACTGCTGTCAATATCGTTCACTTCTCGAATCGTCTTTCTACCACTCAGCCACGCAGATTCTACTCCCGTCAAATTGGCCGAGTCGTCAAGAGCCTCCGCTGCTTGCAAGCTGGTTCGCACATCCAATCATGTCCACGGCGGTGCCGGCCTCGAGACATTAGGACAAGGCGGACTGGAAGTTGGGATTGGCCGAGGCAGAGGAGCAAGGTGGTGGAGCTGAAGGGGGACATGTCGATGGAGGGTTCAGCTGGTGGTATACCTCGAGAGTGAGTTCGGCTGGAGAGATTGGAAGAGAGGGGTATCGGAGTGCTAGTCAATGGTTCCGAGTCGAGATGTCGAGTGACACGGCAAGCACACCAACTTCCCCGTACAGACGAGCCTTCCGGATGGTAAGTCGTCATGCGTAGCCACGTTTGTTATTACACGGTCGAGGACGTCAAGGGAAAGTCCTGCCCTGCCAAGGAACAGAAGCATAGAAGTATTTACAGCGCGTCAAACTCGCGCCGGACGCGTCGAAACACCAACTACTGCTACGAACTCCAGCATGGCTCCCACTAAACGCAAAGCCCCGTCGGTCGACCTTCGATCACCCACCCGTCGCGAGTTCTCAACCGACGCTCTCGATTCAGACGCTCCGGGGGTCGATCCTGCCAGGCGGAGGTGAGTGGGAGATCGTGCGTGACCACGATGGAGACCAACAAACAGCCCACCTGAACACGAGGTACAATCTCCTCACGCATGATGGGGCGACGATATACCTGCAAACCACAGGCACAAGGACCGGGAAGAAGGAAGTATTGGAGAAGCTGGGGGAGGACGAGAGCATCGGAGCAGACCAATATCGGATGCGCTTGCAGCTGACGATGGAGACGGGCGATGAGGGGTATAGCTGGGTCAATCAGGGGGTGTCTGTGGCATCGTCGGGGAGGAATGGGGATCAGGTCATCTATGATGCGTATCAGCTGCTGTAGGTGGCGGCATCTGAATGATAATCCAGATCTCGAGGGTGGTCTGGGCTTCAAGGATTGAGACGGCATGAGCAATTCCTCCAGACGGAAACAATGAGCTCGAGAATGTGCTTAGTGGTGGAGGGAGCACTGAGGGATGCTCTGCAGGATCTGCGTCTCTCATGTGCCGACACGACAGCGCCATTGCATGTTCTCCAGCTTCTCAAATGCTCCCAGTAGAAGGTTGAAGCCGCCACGAAGAGCGGCTTGGGCACTGGAGAGCGACCTCTCGCGGCGAAGACCGCCAAGTTAAACTACAGTCCGGACACCAGCTCCGCAAGTATAGAAAGTTTAAAGAAGTCGTTGAAGTATTGCATTCTGGATCAGTCGCCACAGAGCGGTCCAATCAGCCAGCCATATAAACTGCTCAGTATGTCTCCATCACTGTTGTTGCTCAAGCGGCGCCTACTTGCGACCCTCTTCATGCTGCGCAACAAGACTGGGCCTTCTCTGCTCACCTCCGCCAGTAACAAGACTTGGCCCCCGCATGCCATCTTTCTCGCCATCCGCACTGGAACGTCTTTCGGTTTTGATGAGACCCGTCTCAGGATCGACCACGCTGTTTCCGCGTCGCGCAGCCTGGACAAGATCTGGGTTCTCCTCCATAAGAATCTTGTAGTTCTTTTCGGCATCCCTAGAGAACGGAAAGATTAGCAGTGGCTCAGACATGGACTATTCTCGCCCGTCATTCCGTACCAGTTCCAGATGCTATCTGCAGCAAAGACAAGGTTCATCTCTTCGAGTGTGCGCTGGTTTGTTTCGGGATACAGAGCCCAGACGACAATGATTGACAAGATGTTGACGGCACCAAAGAGGTGCAGAGTGTTCGGACCGAGTGCACTAAACACGGTTGGTAGAAGCAATGTCTGTAACACTGTCAGTCTCGCATTGATGTTGTGAGTGGAAGTGTGCTGCTCTGACTTACACACCACCCGTTGCCAATCGACCAGCCAACTACACCCCATGCGTTTCCTAAGTCGTGTCAGCGTTTCGAACGAGCAGATTACATCTTCCAGCGCTGCATGGAGATGCAACACCCTTCGCTTACCTTTAGCGCGGACCTGCAGTGGGAATATCTACTCTCTGTCAGCAGGGTGTACATCAACCGATTCATACGTCAAGCATACCTCAGCTGGGTACAGCCACGGCACCGTCAACCACGTTGCACCGAATACCATCGTGTAGAGGTACACAAAAAAGACTGCAGCTCCGCCTGCGTGCTTCACGAAGGAAGCATCATGGTTGGGTTGCGCGACAGCGTAAGACAGTCCGCCGGCGGCAAAACAGCAGATTCCTTGACCCACTGCACCCCAGTACAGGGTCCAGCGACGGCCGATGCGATCGATCGTAAAGACACAAACTAGTGTCGCGAGCTGTCCGGAGTCGGTCAGCGTTCCAATCTACCACAGCCGGAGGGCGCAGCACCCACCATATAGGTAATGTTGTTTAAACCCGCAACCCACTGGCGATCTTGCGCCGATATACCAGCTAGACCGAAGATGTATGGCCCGTAGATCGTAATTCCCGCAATCCCGATCCATTCCTGTAAGATCTGTAGCCAAATGACTAGCTGTACTCGTCTAGCGGTGTGCAGCTTTCCCTGCCCGATGCCGAAGAACATGGCGAAGTAGCTCGATCGTTGCGAATTGTCGTGTTCGAGTTTGACGGTATTGCAGATGTCCTGGAACTCCAGCTCGGCGGTGTCGTCGTCCTCGCCACGCAGTCGTCCTAGAATGAAGCGCGCTTCTTCATTCCGGCCGGCTTTGACCAACCAACGAGGGGACCTAGGCAGCGCAGAAGCTGGGTCAGCTCGACTCCTTGTCGCCTGTCTCAAGGCTAGGATACGAGTGTCACTTACTCGGGCATGAACCATATGACAATCAGAAGGGCGATCAGTGGAACGATTTGGAAGGCAATTGGGAACCTGTAACGATGTTAGCTTGTGCATATGTATTGAATCGGCGTTTGATGCTGATGTACCTCCAGACGAAGCTGGAAAGGCCGTCTCCGTAGAAGGACGTGCCACTAAAGCAATCGATCAGCGTCATTGCATTGCTTGGGCGGAAGATGATGCTCTTACTATTCGAGCCAGTATGCAACAACAACGCCAAAGATGTTCAAAGTGAACTCGATCGATACTGCGCCTGGTTAGTCTCTGCCAGTCGACTTCCGCTAGCCTGCAACGTACCGAAAGCACCCTGTCAAACAGTAAGACGGAATTGTTAGCAAGTGTCTCAGAGCTGTGAACGGATGGAAATGCCCCGAAGCGCCCCATGGTGGCTCGATTGCGTCTTACCCGTGATGTGTGCGAAGCCGTTTCGGTTGCCCAGACAGGTGTGACTGCGTTCAATAGACCAGTCCCTATGCCAGTGAACACACGGCTGCAGAACATCCAGTCCGCGTTTTGAGCACTGCATTGAAGTACAGCGCCCACGATCGCCCAGGCACAAGCGATGCCAATCGTGGTGATGCGGCCATATCTATCTCCCAGCCAACCACCCCATAGAGCTCCAGCGCTACGACGGAGAGTCAGTACGTGGTCTGTTGACCGTGAGGATCAGTAGTCTGAGGCAGGCATACAGCGTTCCCGGAAGGTAGTAAACAGCGATCTAGAGGCAGATAATCAGAGTCGATCATGTGTATCCAGAGCAGCGAGGGACTTACGATGCCTCCTTGCAGCAATGGCTTGTCCACGACGACTTCCCCGGCAGAGTTGTCCCATCGACCAAAGCCCATGAGCTGTGCATAGTTGCGATTCGTGTTGACTCCACCCATCACACCTTGGTCGTACCCAAAGAAGAAGATGGATAGTCCGGCCACCAAGTTGACGGCGATGAGAAGCGATCTCTTCTGTAACTTGTTGGCCACGGCATGGTCCTTGGCGAACTTGGGTGTTCCAATAGTCATCATGATGGCAGTGTTCCAGCTATGCGTGTGCAATGGAAAGGAAAGGTAGGAGAGAGAGGAAGGTGCATCGGTTCACTTATATTCTGATGCCAACTTCAATGTAAAGTCCAGATGAGGCTTGGATGGTCGAGTGGCAGATGGCTGATCGGGGAACATGATGAACTCCCCGCGGCAACGCACGGCAACCGACGGTGTTCCTCCCTAATGGCACGCGGCATCTGTGGAGGGTGGCGTCTGGGGTGCTGCAATTTGATTCGTGGTCGAGCCGGTGCTCTTCTCCCCGCTCCTTTCAGTGCTTGGCAGGGGTTGGCAGCGCCTCGTGACGAGTGCAAGCTCGATCTCGACTGCTCCACTAAGATTTTCGACACGCCGAGCTCCCCGGGATGTGCTGTACGAGTAACGACCCATCTCCTCCTACGGTACACCTTCAGCTTCACCGAGCCCCCGGGAACATCTCACTCGCCGTGCTGCTTAGCCCTCCTTGGCTCTCATCGGGAATCGACCATCTCTCGTGGTATGGCCTTGAACGCCGGCACCACATCATCTCACACGACCAGTAGAGATGACGCCGATGGCGATACGCCTTCCTCAAAGCGACGACGACTGGATTCCAGCCCGAACGATGAAGTGGCCTTCTCTCAAAAACCTGCATCGCGGCGTAAAGCGGCGTGCCAGTCGTGCAGGATCCGGAAGGTGAAGTGTGACGCCGTGCGACCAACGTGTGGGATATGTAAAGCCTGTGACACGACCTGCCAGTATACCGATCCATTGTCTGATAAGTTGACGTAGGTCTCTTGTGCTACCAACCAAGGCATTATGAGCTGACAGTATCAGACTTAACTCTGCCACCGAATTGCTCTGTAGTAAACTCGATCGCCTCCAGAGTGAGGTTGATCAGATCCGCCAACATTCCCAATACCAGAGTCAGTCACAGTCAATCTTCGACCGAGGACATCAATCTGACTGCTCTTTACAGTCACACATGGCCAAGAGCACTCCGATGAGGCCGACCGCTCACGGCAGTCGAGCAGGGTCTATATCGCCGAGCCGTCGAAAGACTTTCTACAGATCCCAGCTCACAAAACTACCGCTGACACGGTACTTACCTGGGAGATCTTCGAAAGCAAGTGGCCGCCCATGTCTCTTGTTGGCGTTCTGTTCGCCAACGATCATGCGCACGACCACGGAAGCGAGTCGACTAGTGTGCCTGGCGGCTTGATCCCTCCCAATGAAGAACATATCCCATTACTGATCGACAAGTTTCTGCAAAACGTGCACACGAAGAATCCTGTCCTCGATGTCGAGCAACTGGTCAAACACGCACGCAATATTGCGAGTCAAGGCTTGGGCTGGGACGCTTGGTCGTGTTTAGTACTGCTCGCATCTGCGCTGGGAACGATCGCCAAGTCCTTCGGTGCTACTACCATTTTCCCCTCGAGCCCATCAGTCGGGAGAGCTACTACGCAGACGACATCGGCCCCGGACGGGACAGCCTCGCAGAGAGAGCTGCAGCAAGCAGAATCGTATTTTGTATTGGCATGTCGCCGACTCGGTAGCCTGCAGTACTCCATCCTCGGATCGCAGTGCTACTTTTTTGCTGGAGGTAAGTTATGTGAGCCTTTGGAGGCTAGGACTTTCTTTGATTCGCTAATCCGCCTGGGTAGTCTACCTCATGTACACAATGCGGCCATTGCTGAGCTGGCAGTACTTTGCACAATCATCCCAGCTTTATCAGCTACATATGAAGTCGACTCATGGTATTGCCGCAGATATCTCCAAGCTTGGAGAACTGCCGATTCATCACGCTCATACTCCAGACATCAAACGTCGACGTCTGGAGGAGAGCATGTATTGGTCGTGTTTCAAGAGCGAATGCGAATTTCGAGTCGAGTTACCGCTGCCGCAGTCCGAAATCGCAAGCTATGCTCATCCTCAGATGTTTCCGTCTCCACCCTCGCCAGCCGGCCTTGATACGAATAGCGAGCAGGATACTGGCGATCTCGAAAGGACATTGTCCAATTGCTCAACGTCCAATTACTCAACCATCGGGAGTATTCAGTCGACCACCTCAGACGGCGAAGACTCAGAGCTGAGACAGCATGCAAAGCAGCTGTGTAATGAGGAGGAGAGCTGGTACTACTATCTGACCGAGATCGCACTCCGGCGCATCGGAAATCGCATCATCAACACGTTCTTCAGCCAGGGCCAAGCAGCTTGGCTGGACGTCAAGCCACTACTCGGCATTGCTCTCGAATTCGACACCCAGGTCTCCGCTTGGTCTGCGAATCTCCCAACCGCGATGCAACAATGGGAGATGAACGACACGATCCGGGCGCCAACGCTCGCATCCTTCCTGGACGGCACCAGAAATCCTGTAACGCGAGAGCTGAGGTAGGAGTTGAGGCGAAGGGGGAAAAATCGAGAAGAGACACTACTAACCCTCTGTAGCTGGGCGACTGATAACCGCTTACTGGAAATGCGATCGTGGCTATGTCAGCCATTTCTTTACTACTTCATCCATTGCCAGCCTCCCATCAGCTTCGTACCACATCTCCCGGACCAAGACACTTTTCTATCTGCTGTCGTCAAGGGCACCTCAAACCTCACGCCAGAAAATGCAGCCGCACTGCATCATTTCATCACCTCGGGCATCGAGTGCGCGCTGAAGGTTCTCGACGTCCGAGCTCTGCGACATCGCCACCACGGCTTGTGGTACGACATGAGGAGTCTCATGACCGCCAGCTTAATTCTGCTAGCTGTGGTGATGAGCGGGCACGAGGCGTGGATTCCTAGTGGCGCTAGTATCTTATGGGGCCATGGTTTCTCCGGTGAAGAAGCTATTGGTGGCAAGATCGGTCGGGTGATGGTCGAGTTCCTGTTCTGGAGTGCCGAAAGCTCGGTTCTATCACGGCATCGGGATGTTCTTGATGAGGTGACCAGGACTGTGCATCGCGTTTGGGCCGAGAGAAGAATGAACTAACCATCAAGCACTACCTCCGTCATGATCTCGAGGCCTGTCTCGCTGCTCGGAGATATGGGGCACTCTAAGAACTCCGACCACTCGTCCACGTGTCCGAGACACTTGCTGACCCTTCTACCGATCACTCCAACTACCGGACCCGTAACGACACTTGATACCGCACATTTTTGGATGTGTAGTGGAAGCCACCGCTTCGGGTTCACTTAGTTTTATCCCTGCGGAAGGGGTTACCAAAACTGCCCAGCCTGGCACCCTGTACGTTCCAATGACGGGAAGTGGAATTGGTCTCGCTAGGCATACCGAACGGTGACTGGTATGATTTGCGTTTGCTCTTGAATCGTGGCGATGGCGAGCCGAGCACGTTCTGAACAACTGAAGCTGGCATGCCGCAGGAGCCAATATGACTTGCGGAAGTTGCTGTGCGGCGACTGGCTTCGCTGGTGGTGCTATTATCCCCACAGTGGCCGGCACCCGACTGTGATAATGCATTCGATTATCGCGGAGGAGGATGGTTGGTGTCGTAAGATTCATACCTCGGCGGTGACTCCGTGGTTTGTTGGCCTGCCTCTGAACGAGATACACCATCTCCGGATTCTGCGGGAACCTTTTGGTCCTCTATGGCGTCTTTCTTGTCCAGTGACATAACGACTTTTCGAGCGACAAGATGGGGAGACAATACCTTACCGCCCTGTTGGTGATGGGGTCTATATAGGTAAGATGGCAACAGGATGCCGCGATTCCGACAGCTGAACATCACGTTCTGGGGCCGAAACGAGTTACAACATCTACGCGGCCTTGCATCGCCACAATCAGGAAAATGTGATCCGCCGAGCAGGACCTTCCATTACTGTGAGGTAGCGAGGACCAAATGTGGTCGTTAAGGACGTTCCTTCTGTGTGCGACCATCGCAGCTTACGATGTGCAGTCGAAACAGCGAAAGTGCTTCTTGCCTCGTGCTAAACAATATTTAAGTAGCGACTTCCGGTAGTATGGCAAGCATCGCGCTTGACCGTGCAGGTCGCTCTGCCAGTAGGTTGTGTTTACTCGCGCTCGCACATCTCACTTCCACGATCTCACTCCTCCACCTTCAGATCCACACGCATGAACACAGCCCTGCGACATTGATCATGTCGGAGAACGAAGGCAAGACCCCGATTACTGTGCGCACACGCGAGGTCTCACCCTCACCAGCTCGCGAATCACTGCGCGGGAACTTGAGCATCGCCGAGGGTGAGGTGACGATTCTCAAAAAGAAGCGATCATGGATGGCCGGACTGCGAGATGTCGTCTCGAAGAGCGCATTGCAAGCCAAAGCTGCTGTGGATATCTTTCGTGGCGACCAGCAAAAGGCTGAGTCGTAGCGTGTCCGCTTTCCTAATCATGCTTGTCACTTCACTCACACGAGAAGCAGGGCAGCAGAATCTGAGCCTCTCGGGACTAGCACACAGCCAGCCGAGCTTTCTGAGGCGCAACAGCGATATTCTTACGACAGCTGCGCCAGCAGCAACCCTTCCGCCACGATATCTTCCGGACGTCCTCTGCTTCCGAAGCATAGCCGTCAGCGCTCTCTGGCTTCGAAGATCGGCACGGCTTCAGTTCGTCGACACTTCCAAAGTCACTCCCATGGACACAACAAGCGCAGCAGCATGTACAGCATGCTCGAGAAGGCCAGCGACGATTCCGAGCAAAGCCTCGTGGGCCCGGAAGTTCTCGCAACCACGCCGTCTCCACCCAACGAGAAGTCGAATCCGCACAAGAGGCATGACAGTATTGCGAAGAGCATTGTAGGCAGCATTCGAGGCCTGGGGCGCAAAGGCGCATCCAGCTCGCCAATCCCAGCAACCCTGGATATCGACACACCTGGTACAAGTCAAGCACGAAAGATTCCTCTCCCATCATCACCGGTGAACATTCCGGCCCCGGCGCCAGCATTGGAACTCGATCTCGGACCTACAGGCTTTTCAGTATCACCTCCGTCTTTCTTTCCCATCGAGAGCAACGAGTCACAGCACGTCGCCCGATCGGAACACCCACTTCCCAAGCCCTACAACGACACTAGTTTTGGCCTCATACTCGAAGACGCAGGTCTCCAAAATCGTCGAAATGTTACGTTCATGGCAGGAAAGCCAGTCCGGCCAAGTGATATCCTGAAGCTGGACTTTGACGACCTCAGCTCCAACCCGCCACCAGCTCTGCCATCACCGATGCCGGGGACTACCCTTCCTCTAGAGCTCGATGGTGCCGCCAGCGATTTGTCGAACTTGTTCGAAAGAAGCGTCACTCCGACAACAGCGAGAGATCGGAAGTGGCTTCGCTCGATGAGTTCGCTAGATGCCATGGCAGAAGCTTGCGCTTCTACTCCTCCCGATGATGAGAACTTGCCCAGCAGTGTACAGCCTCGGTCTGCAAAAGTTGGCGTTGCGGCTACTGTGTCTACCAAAGCTGACTCACCACCCGTTGCAAACCGCGAAAGCACACCTGCAGAACTACCTGTTTGGACCCAGCTATTTAGCACACCGTCCTGGCATGCCATGGCCGACGCCGCTGCTGTCGCACATCGCAACGATGAGCTAAACGATGGCTTTGCCCGCCCAAATCTCGGAGATGGTAAGCCTGCCTTTGGCTCACCAGACACCACCGCCCTGGCTACTGCATCAGCAGGGCCTCCTCGCCACAATGCATTATCTGGAGAGACGTTGCATTCGATTCCATCAGACATGCAAGAGCTTACACGACAGTGGGCCAACGAGATGCCGCTCACAACTGGCCGCTACTGGTCCGGCGAAGTCGAGAAGCCGGTCTTTGAAGATCCGTTCGCAGACACCCAAGCGGTCATGAGTGGTCCTCCGTCACCAACTCGAAGCGTGACGCTCCCACTCCGCCTTAAACAATCTCCTGCCACATCGCATATGGCGAGATGTCGCAAGCTCGAGGACGGGTCCGCGGCCATCGAAAGGCCCAGCCCAGCGAATACATACGTCTTCACGCCAGATGCGCCGACCAGCCCAACGAATAGAGTCGTCTTTTCACAGGATGCGCCGACCAGTCCGCTAAGCCCAGCGGCTTCGCTCACCATGCAGATGGAGCTCCAACGCAACTACGACCTTGCCGAACGTCTTGCCGGCGAAGAAGACATCGTTCGGAGGCGTGAGCCGTCGGCCATGACCGATCCGTTCGAGAACCCAGCATCTGACGATGACACCTGCACCAGGGCCCAAGAGCTATACGATTCTGGAATTTTCTTACCAAATTACGACAACATTGACAGCATGAGCTATGAAGAGGGTATGTCGCCTCAGCGCGGCCCATTGGCGCACACCGCCACGGCCGTCATCTATACCAGCTATAACCCTGAATACAACACGGGCAGTTCTCGCGCTCGCACAGCGCGCGCCGCAGGTTTGGGTGATGCTCGGTACAGATTCACAGTCGACAACTGGCTCGAGAATCCTCAAACCGCTGGCGATCCGGACCTCAATCCGATCACTCCAAGCCGCAGGCACATGCATTCAAGCATCGACTCGGTCACCGAAGGCGAGGAGCGTAAGACACCACAGATCACCCCGTCTACTACCACGACAGACCATACACCATCCATGGGCAACAGACTAGACTTCGACCTCAAACGCTCTCAACGCCACATGCGCTACAACGCTCTGCACCAGTATGCATCGGCCGTGCTTCCGGACGGCCATCTGTTGTCGCCTGCATCAACTCCCTTCGCTCGTCCGCCTCACCATAACCGTTTCATCGTTGGTTGCTCTGAGGATAACACTGAAGATCAAGATTTCCAGCTCGCAGATTTTGACACTGCATATGACGGTGCTCCAAGCGCCTCACCGTACGGAGGCGTTGAAGCTATGCAAGCCCGCATCGGAAGCGAGGAGAGCGTAGCAGAGTCTTTGAAGAACGCTGCCCATGACTATGGGCAGCTTGCGGAGCACCTCGATGGGCAGGATGATGTCTTCGCCGATCCACTAGATAGTCCATTCCACTCACTGGAGCAGGAGAACGATTGGGCGAAGAAGGATTACGAGCGATACACGCGCGGATGCGCTTTGCTCGAGCAGGCTGGGAAGCAATTTGAGGCGTTGTGTGCGCTGCCGAGTACGGCGAGCAAAGAGGACGAAGCAACCCATTGTCCACGGCTCCAACTTCCGAGCATACCGAGCCTGACGAGCCTACGACACGCTCCTTCTGGCCGACACCGAATCGATTTGCCATCCTTGGGTCTCCGGCGACGAGCTCGCCAGAGACAGTCACGCCAGCGTCAGGTGCCCGCGACCGCGTGATATCTCTGGATACACTTGATAGCTGTTTGGACAGCTACCCACAACCAATAAAGGACAGTGCCTCCCAGACAGGCGAAAGTGCTGGCGAGGAGGTCGAAGTAGGAGAGTTCTGTGTGCCTATGTTTTGGGCCCGGGGACGGCATGGGGATGTGGATGGGGAGAAAAATGTGGACTGAAGCATTGTTTGAAGATGGCATTGATCCTGCGGAAGACTTTGGTGGCGAGCAAAGTGCTCGGTAATGGTTTGGACACTCATGTTGGACAGAGACGGCAGAGTTTGGAACGAGTGTTGTATTGTTAATTTTGCTGTGTAGCGAGTATACTGTACCACGACAACATCTCAAGATATGTCAAGATCTACATGACTCAAACCATTGCAAGCCGCAGATTCCCCAGCCTACCAACTTCAATTCGATCACCCCATGGGGCTGGAAAAGCATACCCGAAGCATCCTTGCGGAGGAGAAGTAGGCGCTGATTCATCGCTCTGATATCTGAAGCATGCGGCATCCCAAACGTGCAGGCATGCCATGTGTTGCGACTGCATGGATAGCTCAACCGACGAGATCATCAAGATATCGGCGCCTTTTGGAGCAAGATCTAGAGCGGCTATCGTGACCCGTCATCCGTTCAAGCAATGGCCCAGAGAAAATGCACATGGCGCTTGCGTGGCATACTCGGTATATGAACGGTGCATATAGGTCTGGACTCTAGCAAGTATCATCAGCGTCTCTCTCTCCAGAAGCACTGCCGTGTGAGTATCTCGAGGGACTAACTTGCGAGTAAGATCGATCCTGGCCTTGAGCAACCCATTCTCCCATTGAAACCTCGACTCGCACGATCACAAACCTTTGCATCGCCACAGAATGGCCCACGGCACCTCAGAGAAGCCAGTTGAAACCATCGATACCATCGAAGATGCCTCCTCCAACTCCACCACAAGCCACGACCTCCACGTCATCGACCAAACCGTCAACGCCGCCGCCCTCCCCGATGGCTACTGGCGGAGCCGCTTCTTCATCGGCTCTAGTCTCGCCATGGGATTGAGTCTGCTGGCCACTGTGTCCGCCTTCGGCTACGCTGCACCAGTACTCGGCCTCATAAACGCAGACATCGGGCCTGATAATGACTACATCTGGGTCTCGCTGGTCTACACCGTCTCGCTCTCGGTTTCTCTGGTCATTGTTGGGCGGATAACGGATATCTTCGGGCGGAGGTACTTCGTCATAAGTTTCACAGCTCTCGGGGTGCTTGGGTCGATTGTGTGTGCCACGGCGGACAGCATTAAAGTTCTCATCGGTGGCAATGTGTTGTTGGGTGTATCGACGGCGGTGGGAATGTCGTTTCCGTTCCTGATGGGTGAGCTGGTGCCGATAAGGTATCGGTATGCGGCGAGTGCGGCGCTGTACATCCTCCTGCTTCCGGGCAGTGGGTTCGGACCGATGGTCTCGACGGCCATGATCGAGTATCATCCTGGTGTTGGCTGGAGGGGAGTGTAAGTGATCTCCGTCCTGTGATCCACTCTGGTGCTCGCGATTTTGCTGACATCGCATCAGATACTATATCCTTATCGGGTATGAGCTACTCGCATTGGTCCTCTGGGTTACGTGCTACTTTCCGCCAAACTTTGCCCAAAAACACGGCTCCGACAAAAAATGGGACTGGGTAAAGAACTTCGACTACGTCGGCATGTTCCTGTACAGCGCCGGCTTCGTCCTCTTCCTGTTCGGCCTCTCACAGGGTGGTTCAATCTATCCCTGGTCGTCGCCGCAAGTCGTCTCCTTCATCGTGGTCGGCTTCGCCACACTGGTGGCCTTTGTCTTCTGGGAGTGTTTCATGCCTCTCAAGGAACCTTTCGTCCCGATGTCGCTTTTCCGGGATCTGCGATGGACGGCAGCTTGTGTTCTGGTCGGGATTGGCGCTGGGGTGTACTATGCGTTTGCGATTGTGTGGCCGCAGCAGGTGGCGACGGTTTATGCGAGTGGGAATGCGATCGAAGGTCAGTGCCACCGATAATGCTTTCTCAATCCTGAGAACGTACTGACGATCCGTAGATAGCGCTGTGTCGTCCATTATCGGTGCCGCCGTGATCGCAGGGCAGGTCATGGGAGGCTTCCTTGCAACTAAGATCGGGCATATCCGGTACCAGCTGATGTGCGCGTTCGCCTGTGCAGGCATATTCTTGGGATGTGAGTTGTAGACCTCGAGGTGTCCCGTTTTCCGTCGCTGACTCCGAGAACACAGGCGTTGCGGTCGCCACACCATACAACAAGACCACTGCTGCTGTTCTTGTGTTCCTGGGACTATTCGCTACAGGCTGGTAAGTGTAAAAGCAAACTCGGTTTGAATGAAAGCTGATGAGAATGACAGGAATGAAACTCTGGCAATCGCCACCATCACCGTAACCCTCAAAGACCAGAAGGACATTGGATCCGCCGGCGGCGTGGCGGGTGGAATGCGGATGGGCATATCAGCCATACTCAGCGCTGTCTACACTGCCATATTGAGCACTCGCCTAGCGGAGACGATTCCGGCCCAGATGCCTCCTGCGCTCGTCAATGCTGGACTGCCAGCGTCGAGCGTCGCCGACTTCATCACCGCCTTTACCTCTGGCTCAACGACGGCCCTGAAAGGAGTGAATGGTATCACCGGCGCCATCATCGCTGCAGGGGCCACAGCCTACAAAGAAGCTTCGTCTGACGCCTACAGGACTGTGTTCCTGAGCACCATCGCTATCAATGGCCTTGGCATAATCCTTACCTTCTTCGTCCCGGATCCAGACCTCAATACACCGGCGATGAGCGATGTTTCGGCACCGCTGCATGGGAAGGGTATGGGTCCTAGCTTGGAGGAGAAGAAGCTGGGTGACAGCGAGATGGCTTGAGTGTTAGCTGAAAGCAACTTACCTCCAGCCTTGACAGAAAGGGTACATGCTTAAGAGTCTCCGATCTGTCGTTGCATCAGAGAATCTCACAACGTCGCGTAGTGATGATTCCGATCGTCCTATCTTGAAGAACCCTTCCTCCTTTGCTGATGCTGATGTGATCTGTGACCATTGTGACGGAGTGTATGCTGCGTTAACGGTGGCCGCAAGTAGTATATACTCCACTGTCGGAATCACGAAGCACATTTGTACAGTATGTCGAGCCTGATTGAGTGCGTGGAGTGGATGGTAAGGTAGGAGTGGGATGCTTCAAAAGCTACATGTAGGATCACGTGGATTTCGCAACGGTCCGAGGTGTACCCAGTAAGGTATCAGAGCTACGCACGACCCTGGCCAGATCACAAAACTGCGCAGCACTTGGATTCCAACATGGCATGATGTGGTGCGGTAGAGTTCTCGCAATCACCGCCCTTCTCCTGCTGGTCGGGTCCGTCAGCGCCAGCTTGGGCGATCGGCTGCCGGAGTTCAAGAGCTGCGTCAAGGATTGCAAGGAAGTCAACTGTGGCAGCGATGGACCGGGCATACGTATATAGCCCCTGCCCACACCATGCACCACTGCCAGCATGCTGATGTCTTCTAGCCCTCCACCACCGCCTGCTCCTCTGGACCTGCCCGAGCGAATGCGACTACACGTGCCAGCACATAACCACCGCCACCCGGCTCGGCCGCGACCCGCCCTACCTCTCCCCGATCCTGCAATTCCACGGCAAATGGCCCTTCCACCGCCTCCTCGGCATGCAAGAGCCCGCCTCCGTCCTCTTCTCCCTCTTCAACCTCCTCGCGCACGAATACGGCATCCGCAAGATCCGTGAGCAGATTCCCGCGAAGTACCCATTGCGCCAGTATTACCTCATCTTCGGCTACTTTGGGCTAGCGAGCTGGGTGTTCAGCATGCTGTTCCATACGCGCGATTTCGAGGTGACGGAGAAGTTGGATTATTTCGGGGCGGGGGCGAGTGTCATGTATGGCCTTTACTTTGCTGTCATCAGGATCTTTCGGTTGGATAAGCCGGATGCTTTGGGAACGAACAACAGAGGCGATTCGGAGACGGTCCTGAGAAGTTGGACGTATATGTGTGCGTCGCTATGGCTTTTGCACGTGGGGTATCTGTTATTCGTGTCGTTTGACTACACTTATAACATGGCTGCGAATGTGGTCGTGGGGTTCATTCAGAATATTCTGTGGACCTGGTTCTCGGTCACGAGGTTCAGGAAGGTGGGACGGCTGTGGGCGGCGTGGCCGGGGTTGATTGTTGCGTGGATTATTCTGGCTATGAGTCTGGAGTTGTTTGACTTCCCGCCTTGGTGGGGGATGGTGGATGCGCATGCGTTGTGGCATCTGGGCACGGTTGGGCCGACGATATGGTGGTATAGGTGAGCTCGTGGATATGGAGACAACAGCAAGATTCACGCTAACAGCAAGCAGTTTCCTGGTCAAGGATGCACAGGAGGACTTGCATAGTGCTCGGCTCAAAGCATGAGTTGATGTAGTTTGCAAATCTGATGACAAATGTTTGACCACAGCTCACGAACAGCCGCTCATCATATGGCCCAAGTGGTGGCCGTCCGCAACATCAACGACCGGACCGGCACTACAGCTCTTTACCTTGTGGCGAACCAGTGATCTTGTTGGAACCTTCCTTCTTGGAACAAAGTCTTGGCGGAGCTTGTTGGTTGGAACTGGAATGGGATTTTTTGGACCCTTGTTCCAACGGAAAGCATTCCAGCAGCCGCGCTAGCCGCATTTGGCTAGTGTATTACCTCTTTAGGCCAGTCTGGCCCGTGCCTCCTGTCACGTGAATATCAATATTCCAGTGGACACGACTTACTAAAGACTTGATTCCACTGGAACGAGGGCCATTCCAAGAAGGAAGGTTCCAACAAGAACACTGGGAACAGCTGTTTGCGAGGTACGAAGGCTTCTTCCGGTACGCCGTGACGGAGTATCTTCAACTGCACAGTCCTTGCACTTACATAAGTTCAGACGGCTCGCGATCCTGCGTCCTGGTCAGGGCTCGTCATCTGGCGAAGGGTCATCAGGATGCACAGAGAATCATCACCACCGGTGAGCACGTTGCAGCATGGGATTGGGGTTTCACGGAGCGCTGAATAGAGCAACTGAGAAGGGCCGTCGAAGATGTCGATCGGAAATTCTCAGATGAACTCGACCAGGCGATCGACGCAGAAGGGGGCGGTACTGTACCCGATGAGCAGATCGCGTTGGACCTTCACCTGATAAACGTCCGCCATTTCTTCCAACGCGTGGGGTCGGCAACACGGCATTTCAGTCACTCCACTTGCTTCTGCTGCTTGATGGATACGCCGCAACACCCTCTGCAGTGCAAACACGTTTTGTGCGACAAGTGCGTGCAGGGATATGGCGCACGACGTAATCGCACGGTGGTTCTAGCCAACTGTCCCCTGCATCCTGACGACAGCTGGTGGCCCCAATCTGCGGCAGTACAGTACAAGCCTGTGGGCGCAGGGGTCCGCGTGTTGAGCTTCGACGGAGGAGGAATCCGTGGTATTGCGCAGCTCGAGATGTTGCGCGCCATCGAAGATGCCCTCGGTGGGCACATGCCGGTGCAGAAGTTCTTTGATCTCATAGTTGGCTCCGGCACAGGAGCAGTGATCGCCACGGCCCTACAGACCAAAGGACAGAGTCTGGAGCGGTGTGCGGACATGTTTGCGGCAATCTGCGCCCACCCGTACGTACCACGGCCGGTGCTCGCACCAATGTCCTACCTCCTACCCATCGTCAAAGCACCGGACCTTGTGCGACCGCTCCACGAAGCTTTTCGTTCGCGGCCACAGTATATCCGCAAAGGGTACTTTAAATGCAACGTAACCCTTAGTCGGTCCGAGGCAGATAACATATGAAATCTATATGACTAGGGGTATCCATTAGCTTGCGCTGACCGTGAGCAGATGTGTACGCTGCAAAATATTTATAAAATCAGAAAACCCAGTCATCCTCGCGATAGTCGTTGGATCTGTAGTTTAATTTGTATTAACGTGCTTCACCACCTAGCCGGTCACACCACCGAGCCGGTCAAAACGCGTCCACAACGCGTCTTCTGCCTTCTTCTTCCTTTTACATAACAATATTTGGTTACAATGCCCTCTCAAACTAAGGGAAGACTTTCTTTAGCCCTTCAAGCATATACTAGCCACTAAGTTCCATCCCTTCGAGCTGTAGCAAGCGTATATAACGTTCCATTTAAAACCCTCCGCGAGAGACACCTTGTTTTCCTTCTACGCGCGTAAACCCTTACAAACTCGTATAAACTTAGCGACAAGGAAGAGCAGCTTCTAGTTTAGAAGATTCTCTAGCTATCTAAGTAAGGATTCCCTCCCTAGCGCGCTATTGTTAAAGACATAGCTAATATAATACTCTAAAGTAAGTAGCCGTCTAGTCCTTAAAGAGTCGATATAAACTAGGTAGCTAAGTTTGTAAAACGCTATCTAAATATAAGGGTATAGTAAATAGGTAGTATCGATATAAGTAAGTAGTAGGTTTAAGTAGCTACGAATATCTAAGGAAGAGGAATTAGTTTAGGAGCGAAGCGCTTAAGTAGCGGTAAGCGGCTATAGTAGGACTAGAGCGGTACCGGAAGGCTAGCGGAGCGTCCCCTAATAACTATCCCCTCCTCTCTAAAGGGTTCGTCTCTAAAGCCTTAGTAAGATACTTTACTACTTATAACGTAGCTTATCTTATAAGTACTTCTATAGGAGCCTCTATATCTCTTACGCCTCCTTATAGTAAAACTATCTAGTATTTACCTATCTTATTTATATACGGAGGGTTATATATACCGCTTACCTTAGGTAGCGTTACGCGGTCGTACCGCTATTATTCTAGTAGTAGACTAGTACTAGTATTATATAGGGGTAGGTATAATAGGCGTACTATCCCCTCTTCTTCCTTCTTCTAAATAGTAACCTCCTTCTTTGATTTAAATAGTAGTTTATTATTCCTCCTTTTAACTATTAAGCCTTCCTTATTTACTATAAGCTAAAGGTATAGTAGGTAGACCCCTATAAATACGGTAGTTTCTAACGATAGTAGTAGTACTAGCGGTCGTAGTAGTAGTTATAGTACTATACTAACTCGTCGCTCTATCCGTATTAGTAGTAGCGGCGTTAAAGACGACCCTACCGTTAGCTATAAGTATCCTCTTACTAGATACTTACTATATATAATAGCTAATCTTTATAGCTCTAATTTAGCTATTAAGCTATAGTAGCTCTACCCTTACTCTATCTTAGAGTTTACCTTCTTAGCGTAGCCGCTCTTCTTAAGGGCCTATACCTTCTAATATTACTATACCTAGA
>JAWDJX010000112.1:0-39435 GCA_033117895.1 Extremus antarcticus | reverse complement strand
TTGCGCTTCTACCCTAATCCTAATTTCTCACCCGATTTCAAAGGAATCGACTCGATTCCTTCGTCTACTACCCTGAGTAACGTATTAAGTTCCTAATATAATTTTATTATCTCTTATTAATTAACCTATTCGACCTTAGAGTATTATAGTATAGACTTATATTAAATTTTATTTATCTATATATCTCTATTCTTATAAAAGGCCCTTAGGTATATATTACTAATAGAGTTATTTATAGTTATCTTCTTTAAGAGCTTAGAGTCGAGATTAGCTAAGGCCTTAGCTTCGTCCTTAATATTACTAGCTCTTATATCCTTAGAAATTATTATTAGGTAGCGACTAAACTTAGGGTAGAGAGGGTAAAGAAAAACTAAATCGAGATCTCGAAATCTATCTCTAGCCGCTTATTTCGATATAAGGTAATTACGTCTATATATCTCTAGGCGCTCCGTTATAACGAGATACTAGTATAGATTAAGCTAATAAGTAAGGGAATTAGGTATATATAGCTCCTATATATAAGGTCTAATATAAACTAAGTACTTAATATTATATAAAGATACTATAAGGTAGTATATAAATAATTAGTAAGTAAGCGAATCTCTAGTACTTATTATAACGTATTTATATTAGATAAGCTAGCGTATATTCTAAAAGCTTTACTATTACCCCTTAGGTTTAAGAAGGAGTACTTTCGTACTACGTATTTAGTAGTCGATTTATAAATCTCTCTTAAGTAATAACGAGGGGATAAAGAACGCTTAATATAAGCTAGTTTTTCGCTAATATAAAATATATTATACGCTAACGTACTATATTAATTATCTATAGATTTAATTACCTTATTAAAGGTACTAATTATCTAATTATATAGAATAGATTCGTACTTAGTTAGGGTACCTATACGTAACTTAGCCTCTTTTAAGAATAATAAATCTCTTAAACTTATAGCGAGCTCCTTTACGCCTTCGAACCTAAAGGGAAACTTACTCTAAAGATTTGTTCTAAAGCTACTACGTTCTATATTACTCGTCTTAGCTATTACGATATCTTTATAGAATCTAATATACTAGTATTAGAATAGGTCTTCTTTTAGGCTTTTTCCGTTTAGCTAACTAAAGTTAACGTATATAGATAGGAATACGTAGAAGAGTAATTCGAGATCGTATCGATTTATATACTCGAGATCTCGCTAACTATTACGAAATACTATCCTTACTACCTTAATAGCTAAGAACTTAAGTATACCCGTTATACGCTAGCTCCCTATCTATATACTATAAAAGTCGTTACTAGGTAACCTATAGCTTAGTATCGTTATTATATAGGATATAATAGGATAGTTACTTTAAGTAAGTAGCGCTCCCTATAGGCGTACTATAGTATATAAGGAAGTCTCCCTATAACGGGGATTAATCTCTAAATTAGATAATCTTATCTATTATTACTATATAAAGTAGTTTCCTCTACTTATATTTAAATACTACCTATATATAGTAGGAATACTTTTTATCTACTTATTATATTTATTAAATACGATAAAATACGTAATAAAGGGCTTTTTATATAGCTATATAAGTTATTAAACGCGATATAATATATAATAACTAGTATTAAATCTACGCCCTTACTTACTAATATTATATACTATAAATATTAGGACTTTTTTATTTAAATAATATTAAGGATTTTAACCTACTTCTTTACTATTATTAGGTTTACCGCTTTTAGTATTTATTTATACTAGATCTAGATATTATTATCTACGGATTTCTTTACCTTTAACGTAGTCTCTACCCTATTATAAGTATCCTTAAATTTAATTAAGTTAGAGAGACCTCTATATTAGATTTTAACCTATCTATATTATTAAGCTATCTTATAGATAACTAATCTATAATCTAGTACTATTCCTCTATATAGTATTATTACTATTTCTCTATTATACTAGATAATTATACTCTTAAAGAAGCTCTACTATTTATACTTATAGTAAAACTATATACTACTTATAGGTTATTAGATCTTATATTCTTTTCTAGTAGAGAGTTAAGCTTAATTAAACTAAAGTTCTATTTAGCTTTCTAAGTAATATTTACTATATACTAACTATAGCTTTAAAGAGGTAGAATAAGGTACCCTTTCTATTAGTATTTATAAAGATAGTAATTTAATCTAGGGTATATACTATAGATTTATATAAGTAAATAAAGATAAAGGATACTTAGTAAATATTAGGTATCTACTTTACTAAGCTATTAACCCTTTAAAGGACCCTTAAGGATATAAGAAAGGAAAGGTTCTAAATCCCTTTAATTCTAAAATATTAGTTACTTATATACTATAGGGCTTTAAATATAATATAACGTATTTCGAAACGAATAGAGTAATTATATAGTCTACTAAAGTACTTGTATCCTATAATATCTTTTACCTAAAGCTTAAAATATTCAGCTTCCTATCTTTTAATATTCTACCTAGATATATATTACTAACTTAATAAGAGTAAAACTACTAACTTAGTTAAAGACGGTTATTGTCGAACGGACAGGCTAACCCGAGTAATCCTTAGCGCGAACTCTCTACTCCACTAGCTTTCCCCACAATAGAAACAAGTAAGCCAACATCTAGAATTATACGAGCGTGGAGCTTGCCAAGCTACCCCGTATCATCTCAAAAAGCCAGCTTAAATAGCTGCGCAATTTTCGCGTCCCGCCGGTGCGCGGTCTCGTTTTCAGCGCCGACAAACATCGCCGGCCTGCCCTTGCCCATCAGGTACCTAAGGCTGCAAGGAGCATCTGACCACGACGCTCTGACTGCCCGTGAAGCACAAGGTTGGGCCATGTTAAAGCGCTCCTCGCCATGGGACAAGCCCCGTCTTGCAGGGATGCCAGAATCTCGGATTCCGGAATACGATATTCTGAAACCGAGCCCCATCAACGCTTTGCCTGACAGTCTACTTCTCGACGTATTCGAGGTCGACTATTACCAAGTCAGCGATCAGGCTCGGGCGTTCCCGACCTCTGTCCTTCATGGCTCCGACCACGAGAGACCTACAACGAGGTCCATCCTGCAGGTCTGCAGGCGCTGGAACGCTATTGCTATACCTCTTCTCTACCGCAGGATTCGTATTGAGCTCCGCAAACCCCGTGTCGCTCGAACGGTTTCTCGACTTCTGTCCACCTTACAGACGGAACCCCAACTCAGGTTGTGGACGAGAGAAGTTGATATACTTCTGGATGGTCTCACAGTCCCTGATTTTAGCCAAAGCGAGGCTTTACAGCTAGTCCAGCTTCTCAGATTCTGGGAGACAGGTCTCCGAAATGCTAGCATCCATGGGTGTATTGACGCGGCCAAATCTCGTTCAATCCTGCTCCAGCTTGGAAGCATGTCTCTTGAAGATTTCACATGTTCGGGCTATTACAGCGGCATATCACTCAGCTTCCTTCTGACCCACTTTGAGCTTTCGAGATTGAGAAAGCTCAGCTTGCATCGTGTGAGGCTGCAGGATTACAGCGGATCGCAAGGAGGGTCAAGCTGGCCTCCAATCACGGACGAACAGGTAGCGTTACCCCTCGAGGGACATCATCCATCTGAACTTAAAGAGCTGAATCTGAGTGATCCTTATTTACAAGCTCGGACTCTCGATATTCTTTTAAAACAGCCAAAAGCACTGGAACGGCTCAGCATGGCACTCCTCATGCACTCGACAAATGCCAATACTTACACTGTTGCCGCAATCGAGAGATTGCTGCACTATCAACGACACTCGCTTCGATACATCGAGCTCGGACACATGTGCCAGGTCCATGATGGACTGAATCTTACGAACATGACTGCACTTGAAACTCTGAAGTTGAACGAATCTACCATCTTCCACACCTGTGCCGTGAAGGCCGCGTCCAGGTTAGCTGCACCGAAGCTCAAGCACTTCATCATTGACTTCTCCACGGAAGACCAGCATGAGGCTGATCCAATGAGCGACATGCAACAAACCACAAGCTGGCTTCAACAGTTCGTCGCAACAAAAAAGGCTGTTCTACCAAAAGAGCTTCACACGCTTGAAGAGATCGAGCTTGACTTCTATCCCGAACTGCGGTATGGCGTTACTTGGGAGAGTGTAAGGCAGCCATGGCAGTCCCTGGAGCAGACAAGAGCGAAACTTGAAAGCTCCGGGGTACGATTGAATTACCCAAAGCCGATCACGGACGATGAAGACTGGCATAGGTACTTGGACGGAAGCTGGGAGCCTCCTGAGAGTCCTGACATAATGGACGAGATAGACGCAAGTGACAGTGAATCGGATATAGCTGACATGCGCTGCAGTGATGACGTGGACAATAGCGAGGGTGTGGCCTCTTTCACAGAGCACAGCCACGATCCTGCCCAGACGCGGCTCTGCAGAAGTTTCGGTGTTCAAATGAGTTGTGTTCATTGACAACCCTCACCACCAAGGACGAGCCGAGATTAGCATTTAGGGCGTACGAGAGCCCGAGCTTTAAAATCGAAAGATGGAGACGACGTTCTTGATCGGTTGGTGCAAGGTCAACATTAACGTTGATATCTCTTCTGTGCACTTTCGGCTCTGCGTGGACTGCGCCTAACGGACAGTCTTCTCTGTTCTCGCTCGGTAGTCCGAGAATTAGGTGGGGTATAATGACCATAGGGCTTATTGGCTGCATTGTGACTGCCGCTGTTTTGATCGCGAGATTGGCAAGATACTCCATATCTTCGCAGTGGCTTTCGTGTGTTCGAGCGAAAATTCTCGGCCGCTGCGCCCCTTTCCTCGCTGTTGCCTTTTGTCAATGCACAACCACCCAGCTACTGCGCCCACCCAGCTCCGACCGCGTCAAAAGACTGTTTTAACAGCTTTCCGACCTATCTGAGCCTCGCACTTCAGATTTCGAACTTCATTTTCAGCTCCGATATGAATCTACAGGCGTGGAACGTTGCAAGTTTCCCACGGACGAGATGTCATCGTTCGTGCACAGTCCATTGGTCGACCCTCACAATCAAATCCGTCTGTTGCGTATCCCACCAGGCACCGGCAATGACCTTCTAGAGCTCGAGATCAAACACTGTTATGTAGACGAATCGCCGAAATATGACGCCATATCATACACTTGAGGCAACGCCGCCCATCGGCGAAATGTGAAGATAAACGACAGTGAACTAGAGGTGCGCCATAATTGCTACTACGCCATTTGGCAAGCACGCCTACACACCGAAGCTCGATGGGTGTGGATCGACTCGAGCTGTATCAAGAGAAGAGCATTCAAGTCGGCGCTATGGGCATGATTTATGCCGCTGCGGCGACTGTTCTTGCTTGCATTAGAGCTCATGCGGACGACAGCGGTTTGGTGTTCTCCATGGCCCCGGAAGACGATCATTCGTAGTACTCAATGAATCCCTTTCAGACCGTGCTCCAGGTTGAGATGGCAACGGACACGTTCGTGGACCCCGTCAAACACTGGGCAGCCTGGCTAACATTACAGCCCAGGAGCCAACTTACGCGCTTGTTCCGAGCTTTTTGTGCCACTTCAGCGCAGACCGTACTGGAGTCGGCTTTGGATTCTACAGGACATTGCACTCGCAAAGTTGGTGATTCTCTTATGCGGAGAGGACTCGCTGTCTTGGACCCGAGTCAGAGGATTACCGAGCATCATCGTCTTGTACGAGTTTAGTGATGGTTTGAAGAACGCTTCCCCAGAGTTACTCAGGTCCAACGACCTATGCCACGAAGGAACCGCTTCCTTTGCTAGGCCGCTTCGGGTCATCGCTCCAGCGAATGGGGCAGCGGGCGCGTCCACGCGCCGAACGCGACTTGTATCGCACTCGGAACACACACGCACCGAGTCATGCATGACCAGACCTGTGTCTAATCAATCCAATCCAATTCAAGGCATGTAAATTATATTGACTGGCTAATAGGAGGGCTCTGAATTGCTTTGTAATCAATTCAAGTGACTGTAATTGGATTGATTGTAGCGATGTAGTAAATTGCCAAGCCTAAGAGCTTAATCGTCCGGTCTTCAATCAATCCTCGTCCGGTATTAGCTCTAGGGTGTCGTAGGAGCTAGAGGAGGCCTTCTCATTAGCTGCGAGTACTCTAAAGTAGGAGCTACTAACGTTAGTAGGGTGCTAGTGCTTGTAAGTAAATGTAGTTAAGTACCTATCTAATTTGATTAGCCTAGCCTTACTCTACGCCTTTAATACTATTAGATTGTTAATAGAACTATCTACTAAGGCTCTTCTATATAGAGTAACTATCGCTTTAGTAATACTAAAGACTCGTTCCGGCTCGTCTAATATCACTATAATTAAATTTACTTAAAGCGCTAGAGTAGCGAGTTACGGCTATATTAAGCGCTTACTAAGCTAGTAGGCGATCGGTAACGTAGTTAGTAATATATCTAAGTACCTATAAGTACTATCCTTCCTATAACTAGCTAGCTACTAGTTAACGTCCCCTTCCTCGTCGCCCTCCTTATTACTTAGATAGTTAGTTATAACGTTAAAATTAAGCTAAGGACGCTTTAGAAGTAACTACTCGTCCTTTAGTAGCTACTAGTAGCGGTATTAATTAATTAATTAACTAAAGGACTACCTTACGCTATTAATCTAGTTAGGCTGCTCCTTCTAAGCTTATTTAATCTACTACTATTTAAAGCGAGGGTAAAGGACTACTATAGCTACGTAAATAGGTAAGTTATCTAGTTTAGTATAGTATTAATTTAGCTTTGTCTAAGTAAGGTCGATATTAATTAAGAAGTAGTCCTCTAGCTCTATAGTATCGTCTACTACTAGCTCGTTCGAAGGAAGTAAATTAGATAAGTAACTATCTAGATAGATAACTACTCTAATTAGGTATAGTATAGCCTATTCCTTAAAGTAACGTATTAGTTCTTCGAAGACTAGTATTACCCGCTATATTAAGCCGCTCTTACTACTAGCGTAGCCTTAGAGCCTTATCGTTACGTCCTTAAGCGGCTTCGATACGGATAGGTATTAACTAATAACGCTCTAATCTACTACTAAGAGGACGTCGTCGAGGATAGAGGGACGCTTTAGCTATAGCTTCCGCGGATTTAACCCGGCTTAACGGACCTACTTATCGTACGTAGCGATTTCCTCGTCTATAATAGCTTTAATAGTAGGCTTTAAATAGACTACTCGTATAGTACTATCGTAGAAGGAATTCTAGCGGGTTATAACGTTAGTAATTAATTAGTAGGACTCCTTCTTATCGACTAGCCTAGTAGGAGCTATTAGCTCCTTCTAGTAGTCTATAAACTACTCGTAACGCTATAGCAATCGATTAATCTAGTATACTATATTATAGAGCTTACTAATTAGACCCTTCCGTCGCTATAGCGTAAGCTATTATTCTTCGAGTTCTATATATTTAATCTCGTCGCTAAAGAGCTACTACGTACGTCTAAAGAGCGCTAATTAGCTAACGAGGTTAAAGATATATCTATAATAGCGTATCTATCGCTTATTACGGTTAAAGGACTACTCCTTCGCGAGCTCGTCTATATAAGTAGCGTTACTTAAAGCGTTGTCCGTAGTAAAGTAGCTAAGACGCTCGTTAAGGCTATAGAACGTAATAATATCGCTTATAGTATCTATAATCTAGAGTCTAGTATATCGTCTAGTCTACTTTAGAAGTAAGAGTAGTAATGTTACTAGATTACTAGTAGTATTAATAAAGTAAGTATATAGACCGAGTAGAGCGAGCTTATTACCGCTTATCTATAAGTTAAAGGATAGGTTAATCTTAGTTACTATAGTCTATAGTGTATTAGTAATTAACCTAGCCGACTTATTATAGATTTAAGTAATATAATTACTCGTAGTAGTCCTATAGGGGATAAAGTAGCTATAGCGTAGATTAATATAGTTAAAGAGCTTACGAAGGTACTCGCTATTAAGTTAATTAAAGGCTACGTTATTATTAATTAGCTAGTTATATAGTAGCGCTTTAAAGTAGTCGTAGTTAAAGCTAACTACAATTTAATTCTTAATAAAAGAGGCCTCGCTAGATCTAGTTAGGATGTAGTTAGAGTCGTTAAGCTTACGCTTCTTAATAAAGTTACCCTCTTAATTAATATTGTAACGCTTCTTAAGGTACCTAATAGCTATAGACGTTACTTTAGTATAGCGGTAGATTACTAGTTTAAAGGAGCTAGAAGTACGCTTAGCTTAATAGTAGCGACGATATAACTAGTAGTAGTAGCTACTCTCTAAATGATATAGACGCTAGCTATAGGTATATATTCCTTTAACTCGCGGTATAAAGTTATCCTATAGTACCTAGTAGCCCTTAAGTATTATCTAATCTATTCCTTCGTAGCCCTCGAGTAATAGGGAGTCTAGTAGCCTTAGTAGCTCCTTATATAGGCTCTAGAAGTTGCTTTTGCGTTAATAGAGGCTCGGAACCTCGAGCTATAAGGTGTTAATAGAAGATGTAAGGTCGCTACTAACGGTAGAGGTTATAGTTATAGTACGCTATAGGAAGGAAGTAGAAATTAAACCCGTTAATAGAAGATAAATTAAAGATTTACGCGACGTAAAGCGCGACTTAGAGTAGAACAACCTTTATCTAATTAGCTCTTAGTAGCTTATCGTAGAAATCTAGGGCTTAAAACCGCGCTAGTCCGTATTATAGGAAGGCTATTAGTACTCTTTAGACCTCCGTAGTAGTAGAAGGTATAGTAAATATCTTATACTACCTACGAATTTTTTAGCCTATTACTATAGCCCGCTACGGCCTAGGCTTCGAGCTAATTACGCTAAGTCGCTCTATAGGGTTAGAGTTAAGGTAAAAGATAAGATAGAAGATTATTATTATAATACTAATTAAGTTATAAGGTAGTAATTAATTATAGGCTCCTAAATTAGATTAATTATATACTTAGTAATAAGGGTACTAACTTAGATTAATTAGATTATAGAATTAAGCTAATTAATTAATTATAAAAGAATTAATTAAATATAGGTCTACTTTCGATTCTCGTAATTTCCGTTATCTCGGCCTAACGTAGTAGAAAGGTCGGTAAATCGTTATATATACTATATTTACCGCTTCGTATAGTAAAGGTACCGACTTATAAAGTTTTTCTCTATATAAGTATACTCTCCCTTAACTCCGCTATCCATACTACTCTCTTTATTACTATTACTATTACTATCGTCCTCTACCTCCTTATTACCGTTATTACTACTATCTTTATAGTTATTTCTATAATTACTACTACTAGCGAGCTAGTTACTACCTATATATATTTACCTTATACTCTACTCTAACCTTATAGCCTTCTCTACTAGTATCGCGAGGCTATTAGGAAAAAGCTTACTCTACTATCTATTCTATAAAAATATAAGTATCTATATATAATAGGAAAGATATATCTCTAATATATCCTACCCTATTCTATAGCGAAATGTTTTATTCTTTCGTTCTAAATCGGTAGTATACTAGAAACTACTAACACGAGTAGCCTATAGATCTATTAAATACTATTCTAGACTATATTAGTACTATTTCTATATTTTAAGAAGTAATTTTTTACTAATATTATAAAGGTCTTTAAGTACGGCCGAGTCTTCTATAGTAGAGTATTTATAAGAGTCTACTATCTTATCCTTATAGAGCCCTATAACGTACTAGCTTATCCTAAACTATATAATCTATAACTCCTACTAGCGCCTTTAGCTCTAAGGTCTAGGTTAACATTCGTAGTAGCTTTAGTAATAGTATTAGATTCCTCTTTTTGTTTCTATATACGGCTTAGGAATTTATTAGCCTACTAATAGAGTTTGTATCTATTTATAGTAGTATACTCTAGAATCGGCTACTCTTTAACTACTCGTCCTAAGCTTAATAGAGCTCGTACTCGTACTATAGGTATTATTAAGCTTACTTAGAAATATTATATATCTCTAGTTATCTTAAAAAGCGTTTATAGTTCGTAAGGTTCCTATAACGGCTAAATACTACTATAGCTATCGCGCTACGCCTAATATAGCTTAGTAATATAGCTATCTCTTAAGACCTTACTTATAGTTAATTCCTTACTAGAATAGAGCTAATAGTTCTAACCTACGTAGATAGTAAGGTATAGAATAGAACGGATAGGTTACTATTCCGCTAGTAGATAGGCGTTACGTAGGGTATTACGTAACTTTAAGGGTAACTTAATAAGTATTCTTATAGCTTCTTTAAGAGTACTACCTTTATAGAAGTAACCTTTACTACGTAAGTGTCTTTTTATAGCTTCTACGTTAGGGTAAATACCTATACTATATACTCTATATACTAAAAGTTATAAGTTTAAGTTATAGTATATTTCCTATATACTAGATATTACTCGTTTCGTCCGCTTATATTAGAATCTAAGTATTTACGACCCTTACGCTTATATCGCTATTCGTTTCCGTATATATTTAGTAATAGTTCTAGTATACTCCCTTTCTTAAACTACGCGTTAGAAACGCGTTGTAAGGTTACGAACCCTAACGCTAACGTTTAGTAGGGAAAAGCTAAAATGCGTCGCAATTTCGCGATTTAATTCTTCTAGGCGTATTCGGTACGTATAATAACTAATACTTAGGAAAGCAACGAACTTATAGTAAAGTCTTCTAAAAGGTAAGACCGATTATCTCCCCTCTACTATTACTTCTTAGGAATCCATAGCACTATCAAATGATTGACGAAGACTGTATGCAATATCCCGCAGAATTTTGCCGACTAGGCTCATGAAGTATTGCCGCACCCTCGTGATATCATGATCTCGACGTAGATCCACACAAGATGGAGATCACAGAGATGACTTGCATTAGGTCATTCGATCACAGGTCTTTCATACTCGAACCGCATGCGCTTTGATGTCGTTGCATTCGAGTCCTTCTCGGCCAAGGCTCATTTCTGCGGCAGAGAATTTGGTAGAGTAAACCCAAGGAAAGCATGCTATCGACGGCTGACAGCACGAAATTCTGCCCGCCGGCTTTCGACGTGCCCTGCGGCTTCTTCCAGACCTCGAGCATATAGGCGCCCTGCATTTGATGACGAATGAGTTGCCTGCTTGTCACTCGGAATTTCGACGTCATAATCTCGCTTGAATCCTTTGCCCTCCAGATGGCGACGTGAAAGCGCGATTGCCACGTGACGGTACGTCGAGATGGTTAGCGGCGTAGTGAACGTCGCAGCGGTCTCACGCTTGAGTGCCGTGGAGACTCGTTGACTGCTCCAGGAGCCGTCACGATCAGGCGCAAGAAATGGCGATGTCTTGGATTTTGATTGAGGTACGAGTAGGTCGAGTTGCTCGACAAACGGAAGGATGATCCAGATGTAGTAGACAAACAGCTCACTGACTTCTCCCGCCAGATAGCGATGGATGATCTTAGTCGATCCCGTGCATGTATAGCCTTTGTGGTATGACGTCACAAGCGCGACCAACCCGTCTTCAACGAAGATGTTCCGGTGGAACGTAGTATTCCGATGCATTAGGCTGGTGATCTCCGTACCTCGAGCGGGTTGCCCGGAAGTTACATGAGCGAGAAGCAAAAGATCCTCCAGGAATGCTTCGACCTGTTGACGATATCCGCGGACGGCGGTCCTGTCCCAGACGACTTCGCCCCGTCGATCGAGAGAGATGAACAGGTCTCTTAAACTGTCAAGCCGAAGAACACGCCGTAGTAGCCAGCCTTCACCTCCCGGAAGTAGATCATGATTCCGCTTGTCTGACATGAAGGACCAGCCGTTCTCGGTGACAGTCGGGTTGTCCCGGAGCCTGTGCAAAAGCAGTGAAGGCACAACGTCCTCGCGTGCCTCTCCAGGCGATAGGAGGAACTATTCTTCCAGCAGCTTCTGAGATTTCCGCACCTGCTGGGCTACAAAGGCTCGGAAATCATCGACCCGAAGCTCGAGAGCTTTGTAAAAGATCGTTTGGTCGTCTTCGGACCACTGGATGTAGCCAAGAGAGGTGACGGTGTCAGCAATACCCTTCCCGAACGACCGAAGCGATACTGCCGAGCTGAACGGAGTGCAAGGATCAACAGTCATGAATCGCGCTCTCATTTCATCGAGAAGATCGAAGGCGCTTGCCGACTGGCTAGTGACCTCTGCTTGAATGGCTTTCTGCAGGACAAGCATTTGACTTATCTTGAAAAAGCCCAAGAGCGTGGATGTGTGGTTCACGGCCGCGTAGAACGATGTATTTGCCACGTCAATTCCCAGAACAGCTAGGTAGCCAACTACAGTACTCTCGTGCACGTCTCCTTTCAATTCGTGATCGAGCAGTGAAATGCAGAAGTCGAGACATGCGTCGTCGAATATTTGCATAGGTAGACGAATCGCGGCTCCTCCGTGGCTAGGCTCCACTCCACCATATGTCCTTTGCATGCCAAGACCAAATATCCGGTCCAGGAGAGCTGTCTGGCGGCTATTCAGGCAATGGCCGAGACGGATGGGTTGAGCCGGGTCGTTTGACCTGACAGCGAAGCATAAAAGTCGTTTCCATAGCTCTTTATACTGCCTGTAAGTGGCCTTCTGTAGCTTTACCATCAACGGCTGCGAATACGCCTTCCGCTGAGGTAGAAACGAGGCTATTCGTTTTTGTGCGAAAAAATTGATTCTATCGTTGCACACGGAGTGGTATGCTGCCTCGACTAGACGATCAATCGCCTGAGTAAGCTCTTTGAGGGCATGTTCGCCAACATCGGGTGGACGGGCGAGCTGCGCAACGTCGCTTAAGGACTGTCCAGCTAGATAACGAGGCCAACGAGTCCTTTCGAGCCATGGTGAGACTTGTGACTTGGCGAACGTATCTGAAACCACAAGACGGTGGTCTGACCCTTGATGCTCTAGGAGAGCGAGCCTACCCAGGACTCGATCGGCTATACCTCCGTGACTGGAATGCTGCGCGTTCGAGCACCCTTCATCTACTTGCTGCAGCGAGCTCCCAATGTTCTCACATCTGACGCGGAACGCCGCACTCCCCGGTCCACTTTTGAAAAACCGCTGGAAACATACGGAAGTCCAAGGCGCTTCGTCGCCAAAGTGCTTACGCTCGAGCTGATCTCGGATGTTGCTAGACCCTGAGCCTTTGAGACCTCCGCGACTCCTGCTCACGGCAGCGTGTCTCTCGTTGAAGTGTTTTCTAAGACGATGCTCGGATACAGACACCAGGGGGCAATGGCTGCATCCTAGACCTTTAGCAATAGTAAGATTCTCAAAAGGGCGACAGTTCGACGGTGGAAATACGAGACCTTCGCTCGCCGGATCCAGCAATGGTGTCTCCAGAACCGAGGGCAGTGTCTCTTCCAAGAAGGTCTGCAAGAGCCGTTCTGACGCCAGTGTCGGCGAGTCTCGCGAATGCAAGTGTCTCAAATGCCGCGCGAGAACCGAGGGCGAACGGCACTTTTGCATCGCTTGCAAATGAGAACTCGGTATTGGGGTAGATATTCGAGCACGTCCAAGGCTTGCTTTCGTCCGCTCAATACCCAGTGGAGGTGCAGTGATGTGTCTGTCTAATTTACAGCCACAAGGACTTGACGCGGGCTCGACGCGTAGGACGCGAAGCGTGCCAGCGTTCCGTGCCAACGGATGCGTATCTAACTCGATCGAGCCTAGCAAATAAACCAAGGCGCTTTGTTTGAAGCATAGGTCGTTGCTACCTACTGTCCGATGATACACGCTACGTTGCAACACCTTGGCTAATATTTTGGCCTGTTCGACTTTCTTGCAATAAACGATGATCTGTCCGGGTGCGGGATACTCCTCCTTCTTTGCCTCCACTAATTGCTGCACCTCCTCATCCTCGCCATCTCTGTCGTACTCGACCACACTATACTTCACGTTGGGTCGGGTGGTAATGTCCCGAAAAACGTTCATATCACTGTCCTTCACACCAATCGCATCGAATACCGTTGGTTCCTTGCTGGGGGGCAATGTCGCCGTCAAAAACACTACCTGGACTCCCTTATCGCTCATCTGAAACAACTCAACACCTCTTGTTCGGCGACTTTGGTATACTGAGAAACCACCTAGCCTTTGGCGCCTTTGGCGTTTGTGTTTGCGCCGATGGGGTCTTTGAGGTACCGCTTGGTAATAGACATCTGCCTTGTTTGCAGGCAATATTCACGGCCATTGTCGATGTGTGCTGGCTCTTGAGCAGGTTTTTTTCCGATGAAGGCTTGCGGAATGATGCACTAGGCATTTCGCGATCATGAGCGATCGCCTCGTGTTCTAACATTAGTATGCCAGCGGTATACGATGATTTATAGGACCGTATGGACATTTCATCCTCTTCAACAACAGGAACGAGACCTTTCGATGGCCACCGGGCCTGCTTATCGACATCCAATGTGGCATCCATTCCAGTGCTGCTACTAATAGACATAACAGTCGCAGCTTCGTCGCTAAGAGCCTGTGATGTACGCGACAAGTCTGCTATAGACTCCTTTCCAGTACCTCCAGCACGGCTTATCCATGTTGAGTCCGCCAATGTAAAAGATTTGCGGTCAACAACTGGAAAAGGCGTCAAAAGGCATCTTTGCGACCGACCCGGTTCGCTGTGGCAACGCTCGCTGGTTCTCGTTACACGACCTAAGGGAAGTTCAAAGCCTGCTCGGTAAAGGGTTGACGGTCTTCGGCATCGTCGTCAATGACAGTCCCATCGTCATCTTCGGACTCTCTGACTGCATTCGTGCCGAATCCAAATTCGTCCTTGTCGCGTTGAAGAAACGCCAGATCTCGGTCTCAATTGTTAGTGGAGACGACGCAGCAAACAAAGGCTGATTCGGAGTTCGTCTGTAGGAAGCATAGAGATGGATCGTATGATAGAGTACACTATTGCAAGCCGTAGCTGTGCGACGCATTTACGAAACGAGACCACTGTAATGAACATATGTTCCGGTTGTTAGTGGACGATGCGGAGTGATAAGGAGGGAAAGTGAGGTGGGAGCCGGAAAATAAGCCAAAGAGAACGGGAGTCGAAGCTGGTGTGGAAAGAACCAGAGTAGCCACCAGGTGGTAATTGTCCCGCAGACCACAGCAACCGTGGCGGATCGGCAAGACTACGACGCAGTCGTTGATACGTCCCAGATCCATCTGTTTAGACCTGATGAATGAGCGTGAACTCTAAAACCAAGAATGCAATATACGCCACTAGCATCATGGCACCGATCAAGCGGGCCCATTTAGCCCCAAACCAGACCGTTAGAAACATTACTACCGTAGACCCCAACATAACCCCTATCTCGGCTGGCTCTACCGTACCGTCGTTATAGTCTCCATTAGTTGTTACCTAGAGAACACCTATACATAAGCTTAGTAAGAAGATGTTGCTTCCAACGGTGTTCGCAATCATTATTCCTATCTACCCTCTGAAGCCACTGACTATAGCAATAAACTTCTCTAGAATCGTAGTAGCGATAGACAGTATAACAATACCAAAAACGACATCCGAGATGCCGAATTAGCTAACCAAAGTCGAGGCGGTATAAGAGAGAACGTATACGCTAAGGATAACGTAGAGTATACCGAGACTAAGGAGCGCTATATGGTACGTAAGGCTGTGCTCTTTGGAGCGTCTAGAGCTATCGAAAGTATTCGTATCTACCGGTACAAGAGAGGAAGATGTTCGAAAGGTTCGCGTTGTAGGTAGTATTTCAGTATGTGTGTTTTCTGTTATTAGCCCTAGATCGATAGTAAAGTTAGGCGTATTCGTAGTATAATGTTACTCTTCTTTAGCCGGATCGTTCTGTCCTAGCTAGTTATCGATCTTAGGGCTTTCGTCTACTATATTCTCTTGTTACGTAACTATATTGTCGCCCTTATCGTCGCTACTATCGCTATCGGACCCTTCGGGAGCCGTAACAAGTCCCTTATAGATAGTCTAAGCTATTAACAAAACGTAGATAATAAAGAGCCTAATTGTAGCCCCTCTAACAACTCTCTATATTATCCTATAGCTAAACCTAAGAAGCCCGGCGATAAGAGCTATTAATATAAGAAGTAGGGCGGAATAGATCTTTAAGCTTTTATTAAAGAGTCTCTAATTACTACTCCTATAGAATAAGAGTCCGAGTAAGAAGGCGCCGAGGATATTAGATATCGTAGGGCTAATAATGTTGCCTAAAGTAAGGGAGGATCGATATTAAGTAATAGAGATTACGACGATAGTAAGCTTAATAGGAAGTTAGCTTCTATATAGTATACTATAGTAATAACGACTTTACCTCTTCCTATTCGGCCCTAGCTATAAGTAGAGCTATAACGCCTTCTAGAATTCTAGTACGTTTAGCTATAATCGTAGTATAATTAATAAACTTATCCGCTCCGAACTCGAGGACGAAGAGAGCGTAGGTAAAAGATACGACGCTATACGTAATAATCTCGCCGTCGACTATATTATTAAAGCTATAGCTCTAGCGAGCGATTTAATAAAAGAATAAAACTAGGATCGAAACATCGGGAAAAGTAAGGGAAAGAAGATAATAAGTACTAAAGCGAAAGTTTAGATTGAAACCTTAGGATCTTAGCTAACGATACTACTAGTAGGCTAAGGTCTACTAGCGATTACGCTAATTAATCGACCTTCTAGTAGTTAACTCGGCTACCTTACCTAACCTATAGGAGGGTCGCAAAAAGAATATAAGTAGGTCTCGCGTATTAGTACGTACTAGGCCTAAAATAGCTAGTCTATACGAAATTTAAGGTTAAGAAAGCGGATACTAGACGGTAATACCGAGTCTACTAAGCTAATTAGTATATAAAAGCCGTAATTCGTACTTTAGCTATCTATCTATCTATTTTAGTTCTATCTTAACTTTTTAATACGCCGCGTATAGTTTAGACGACTAAATTTTAAAAGGGCTATACCTTTAGCGTACGTAAAGGCGGGTTTAAGTAAGATAAGATCGCGCGTAAGGTCGGATATTCTACTATAACGATTTTACGACTTCTTACGAAGGGTAAAGACCCTTTACTATCGTTAACGCTAAAGAGACGAGGACGACTACTAATTTATAAAACCTCGACCTAAAAGCGCTTAATAGGCCGCGCTACCCTTAATACCGAATACTACTATATATCCCTTCTTAATATCGCTAATTTAAAGAACGTCTTTATCTCTAATAATACACTTAGACGTATCTTCGATAAAGTAGGCTACTACTACTAAATCTAGCGTAAAAAACCCTTCCTTAATAATAAAGTAAAGAAGAAACGGTTAGAATAGGCTTAGTAGTACGTAATATAGATAAGAGATAAATAGTCGCGCGTTCGCTTTACTAATAAGGCCTTATTTTATTATAGTTACTTTAGATAGATCTATATAACGCGGCTTACGACGAAGGATTTTAAAGTAGATTACTTAATACCGAAATTTAAGAAGTATAGCGTAGCGATAGTTTAGGGCTCTATATCTTTAAGCGGCGCGTAAAAATAATAGGTTTTTAAGTCTAAGGACGAGATTAACTACGGTAAAGAAGGAAAACGTAGTAGTATTAATATAAAACGCTATCTTAACGAAGTTATAAACCCTTTAGTTACGCCGTACTATTAAGATAATCTAGACGCGATATTTTAATAGGATAACGTATTAATTTATACCGTAAATCTTATTCGTAACCGCTTTACCGAGCTTCGTCTTATCGTCTTACTATAGCTAGTATACTCGCTAGATCTTAATCTAATCGAGAATATTTAGGTAATAATTAAATATCCTATCTTATAAAATTATAAGCCGAAAACGCGCGACGAGTTAATAGAGGTATTTATCGTCGAGTAGGAGGCCCTTACTATCGACGACGTCTAAGTATACGTTTAGAATATACTAGCGCGCTACTAGGCTATTATCGACGTAAAGGGCGGCTATACTTAGTAGTAAATAGATAGATAGATAGCTAAAGTACGAATTACGGCTTTTATATACTAATTAGCTTAGTAGACTTAGAATTACTATCTAGTATTCGCTTTCTTAACCTTAAATTTCGTATAGACTAGCCGTTTTAGGCCTAGTACGTACTAATACGTAAGACCTACTTATATTCTTTTTACTACCCTTCTATATATAAGTCTCTATTTACGCCGTAAATAGAGCTTAATCTAGCTAGACTATCCTAATCTAGTAGAAGGTATATATATAAATAAGATAACGTAAATAGGCTTAGTATTACGTAAGAGTTAGGGTAAATCCTAAGATTAAAGGGACGAGTAATAGTACTTTAAGCTTATATCTTAAACTAAGATAGCGTTACGTTATAAGGTATCTACTTAAGTAGTTAGCTTAATAGACCCTTAAGGAAAGTTTACTTATTATTAAAAGATAAAATTATATAGATATATATATACGTATAAAGAACCGCTATAGGAACGCTAGATTATTAAGGTACGATAATAACTATAGCTAAACTTCTTCTATCTATAAATTATATATCTCTACCTTTTATAACTAGACCTTATAAGCCTTATATCTCTATATAATTTACTCCTACTATACGATTTATATTATAATTCTAACTTCTCTATAATACTTACTTACGACCTTATATATATTCTAACTCTATAATAGACTCTTCTTTAGTTTAATATAGGTACTCTCTTTCTTATTATCTTTAGCTTATTACTCGTAGTCTCTATATACTATTAAGATAAAGAAATAAGAGTTTAGTATTACGATTTTATAAGGTAGTCTTACGTAATTAAGGGTAATTAAGCTTCTTTAAAGAGTTAGGGAATAATAGAGTAAAGGTAAGGATAATAACTTAAGTATATATAAATAGTTATAGATCTTTTAATAAGATTATAATATAAGTTAAATATAAGTATATTAAAGATATTCTTAGTTCCTATATACTTAAGTAAGTATTCTTATCTTAACTATCTCGCTACGAGAGCGTCGAGTAATACTTATTATCTTACTATTAAGTAGTTAAGTACTATTATATAAATCCTATAGTATCTCGCTTAAAGGATAGTAAGACTTAAGTAGGCGCTAAACGTTTTTATCTAACTATCCGTAGTTCGAGTATCTACTTATAATACTATCTCCCTTTTAGCTTAGCTATCTTAGCTAAGCTAGATTATAAGAAGGTAAGTATATATCCTAACTTCCCTACTATTAGTAATATCTTAGTCCTTAATAAACCGTCTTTATCTTATATCTAAAATATAAAAACTAAAACGCCTTACTAAATTACCCTATAATTACTATTTCCTCTTTAGCTACTACTATATAATTATAGATAGTTCTTTAAGAGCGAAATACTTTAAGTACGTATATATTAAAAAACTCTACGTAAACCTCTCTTAAAGCTCTCTTAATAAAACGCGTAAGGAGTATTAGAAAAAAGTAGATAATAATAAAGAGCTTCTTACTAAGATTATAGTATAGCTAATACGGTATAAGAAAATCCTTTATTAAGCTACTAAGTATACTTAAAAGAAGGTATAGTACTTAATATTAGTAATAGACGCTACTAGTAAACTAGAGGATCTTAATTTAATAAAGGATTATTCTACTATAGATATAATAGTTAAGCTATCCCCTATAGTATAGTCTATACTAAGGTAGCTTAATAATTTTATCGACTTTAGTCCTATTTTATTATAGTTTCCTCTTAGGCCGTCCTTATAGTCGTAGTAGATAATCCTTTTAATACTAGCGAAGGAGTTTCTAATAAGCTTATTTAAGGTTATTTTCTAGTTCCTAAGTATTTTCCTTCTCTTCGTATCCTTTCTACTTAACTAAGTATTTCTAACTCCTCTTATTTAAGAGTTTTTCTATAGTAAAGATATCTTCTTCCTATACTTTAAAGTAGAAAGTAGTTTATAGTAGAATCTCTAAATCCGCTAGTTTTAATATAGATATATAGAATACTAAATATACTCTTACGTCCTTAAGTAAATTAAGCTAGTAGTTATTTAGTTCTTTAATATTACTAATTAAAAATAGTCCGACTTTAATATAGTCTAATTTCTTCGTTTTTCTCTTAGTCTTTAAATATTTTATAAGAAGAAAGATCTTATCTCCTTCTTTAAGCTAAGGTATTATTTTTAAATTCTTATATCTCGATTTTATTAAAGACTTCTACTAGGTTAGGATTCTAGCCCTTACTTTCTTATAGATTATTTTAAATTATATTACGTCTATAACTACTTAATTTACTTCTAGTCCTAGCTATAGCGTTATAAATAGGTTTAAGTCCTTTTTAAAGTTTTTAAAGAATAGAGATATTTTAATTATTTCTAATATATTATTATTAAGTATAATCTAAGCTAGTAGTAGGAGTACTATCTAGTTATTCTACGCGTAATTAATATAGTATTATAGATATCCTTTTAGCGTTTAGTTTACTCGTTTAGTCTATTCGTCTACTTATAGATAGAAAGCTATTAATAGCTTATACTTTATACTTATAGTAGATACTAGGGTCTTTTAGTATTTTAACGTAAAGAGCTTATCTCTATCTATAATAAATATCTTAGGAATACTATAGTACTAAACGAGCTAATTAAGTACTAGGTAACCTAATTACTCGGCGTTAATAGTCTCGTTATATAGTACGAAGTAAGAGTACTTCGTTAAGTAGTTAACTATAATAAGTATAGAGTCGTACTTATTTTCTATAACTAGGTCTTCTAACTTTAAAAGTTTAATAATAAAGTCTATTATAACTTTATCTTATAGTTAGTTTAGTAGCTCTTTAAAATAGAGGTTCCTATACTAAGTATATCGTAATACTTTATTCTTATTATAGTTTTTATATTTCTTAATATAGGTAGAAACCTTCTTCTATATATTAAGGAAGGCGAAGTTTCTCTTTATATATTCTACTATTCGTATAATTCTAGAATATCTTAGAGCTAGTTCGTCGTAGTAGTTCTATATATACTTCTATTCCTTATTTAGCGAAACTATAAGTTTCCTATACTATATAAGGAACTCCTCGTTATCGTCTTATAGTACTTATATAACTACGTTAAATTCCTATAGGTTCGTACTTAGCGACCTATCCTAATTAATCTTTAGTATACGATATTACTATAGTTCGTAACCCTCTATATAGTTACTTTATCTACTAAGTACGTCGGCGTATCTATTTTCTTTTCTAGGAGTATATATAATTTCGAATTTATATTTACTAAGTAGCTCTAACTATTATACTTACTACCGTATAAGAACCTTTATTATTATAAAGTAAGTTAGGTTCTTATAGTTAGAGTAGATTATTAGTTCTATAGCTCCCTTATAGTATACTCTCTAGTATCGTAATACTACGACGATTATAAGTAGTTCCTTATTATAAATTTCGTAGTTTTATTTAGTAGGTATTATTTTTCTTAAGAAATATACGATTAGATACTAAGTCTCGTCGAACTCTTATATAAGGTATACTCCTATTACTAGATTAGAGGCGTCGGTTTTAACTTAAATTAGTTTTATAGAATCGAATATACGTAGCGTTAGTACTTTATAGTATACTTTCTTAAGTCGTTTAAATACGTTTTTCTAATCTATATCCTATTTAAACGGGATATCCTTCTATATTAGGTTCGTAAGTAGTATAGCTAGCTTCGAGTAGTCCTTAACGAACTTTCGGTTATAGTTTACTAGTTTAAAGAATGAATTATATATCCTTAACTATTCTAGGTACTAGCTATTTCTAAATCGATATCGTCTTCTTAGGATCGATTTTAATTCCTTTAGTTCCTATAATAAATCTATAGAAATAAACTTTCTTCTTAAAGAACTCGTACTTCTTAAGTAGTCTTAAAGGTCGTCGTACTTAGTCGTTCGAGTATAGTAGTAACGTCCTTAGCGTACTATTCTTAGAATCCCTTAGTATAGATAAGTATATCGTTAATATATATAATAACGGTAATATCTATAAGGTCGCTTAGAATATCGTTAATTATTTACTAGTATATCGCTAGTACGTTTATAAGCCCTATTAGTATAACTAGGAATTCGTAAAGGCCGTTTCGTATACGGAACGCTATTTTATATTCCTTACCTTCCTTCTTTTAGATTATAAAGAAGGCGTCTCTAAAGTCGATCTTAAAGAACTATATAACTCTATAGAAGTAGTCGTTTATTCGTTCGATTAGTAGTATCGGATAGCGATCCTTTTTACTAATATTGTTTAGATTATAGTAGTTAATAACCTTTTATCGTTTTCCTCCTTTCTTAAGTATAAAGAATACTAAGGCTATAAATAGAGACTTAGATACTCGAATTCGTCTACTATCTTTTATTTTTATAGTCTATTCTCTATCTAATTCGAGGTCTACTATAGAAAGCGGGTATATTAGCTAGTAAGGAATCTTAGCTCTTAGTTTAAGCTTAATCTCGTAATCCTATTACTAATATTTAGATAGGGCTTCGAGTCCTATTTCTTTTTAAAAGAGTCGCTTCTATATCTTAAATTCTTTAGGGATTCCTAAAGATACGTAACTTCCTTCTTTACTCTTACTTCGTAACCTAGTTTAGCCTATATTAGTATCTATAGAGCCTAAGCTAACTTTCTATAGTATCGTTAGTAGTTAGCGATTTATTTTATTAATTTACCTTTTCTTATTTAGAGTCGAACGCTACTAGCTTCTAAGGTAGATATTAGTAACGTATCTATATCTCTTAAACCTAAGTACTTTTTTTAACTTAGTCGATATCTAGATTATACTTTTTAAGCTAAGGAGTACTTAGTACGATATCGTATCTAGCTATAGATACGATATCTAAGATAACTTTCTCGTAGTATCCTTAAAAAGTAAGTAGTAGTAGTATCGTTTTACTATCTATAGCTCTTACCTCGTATCCTCTATCCTTCTTCTTTTAGGTAGCTATTCTAAGTCGTCGTATAAGTCGTTTTAAGATAAATATTTCGCTAGCTTTAGAGTCTATTATAGTAAGGATCTCGTATTCGTCGATAATATAATTTATATAGAAAACCGTTCCTATTATTACTTAAGTATTATATAGCTCCTATTAGTTACTTATACTAATAGAGCCTATTCGTTTTTTAAATAGTAATCCGGTAAATTAGAATCTTTAATATAGATTTCCTAGTTAAGGAGTCTATTTCGAGGTCTAAATATAATCCTATTTTATATTATTTATATCTATAATAATCCTCTTATCGTAGTCTTAATATAATTAAGGGTTATTTCTTACTAAATTAGTAGTAGCGGTCCTAAAGGTAGAAGTAGTAGTATTACCTACTAGTATATATATTTATCGTACTTTACTTAAGAGCGTTATTCTAGTACTAACCCTAATAGGTTATAATTTCTCGGTATTACTAATCTAGTAGTTTTACGCGCTCTCTTATTTACGAGTTAACGATTATTCCGTTAGAGGTTATATAGCTTCTAACGCTATTAACGTTACTTCCTATTAGTATAATCTCTTAAATATATATATAATTCTAGTAGTCGATATTAACTAGTCGATAGTTTTAGAATATTAATTAGAGTTATTCTAGTATCCTTTCGAACTCTATAGAATATAGGTATCGTTTCCTAACGATCTTTAAAAATACTTCTTTATAACTTCGTATAAGCTAAAGGGCTATCTTTATAATTAGATGTAGCCCTTCTACTAAGATATTAAGTATTTCTAAGTCGTCTAGTTCTTTATTAGAGTATTTACTCTTAAAACTCTTTAAAGTAGTTTCGTTTTCGGCGTTAGATTTAGTAATCTTAGCGATTACTTCTAACGTCTATTTATTATCTATTAAGAGTTTATTATTTAAGTAGAGAGGAGAGATCTATTAGTCTTTAGTTCTATCTAAGTCGTAATATTCTCTTTTAACTATAACGTAGTTTTAAATCTTCCTTTCTAATTTATCTATTAGTAAATCTAGTATTTCGTCGTCGTTTAAGTTTATTAGTAGGATTAGAGATTTATCTAATTCGTAACCTATCTCCTCCTTTAGAAATAGTAAAGTATTTTCCTATAGTATAGTATCTTCTTATCTAAATAGAAATAAAGATCTTCCTTAAGCGTAGTTACCGTTATTCCTTAACTACTATAGTAGCTATCGTTCTATAACGTTAAACTCGCGTTATAGTCGCGACGTTTATATATATATTCTTATCTATTCCTATTAATTTAGTAACTAGCGTAACTAACTCTACTATTACTAAGCTTAATTATATAGTTATTATAGTATATCCGTAAGTTAGCTTAGCCTTACGCGGGCTTAGTAACTTCCTTACTATACGTATAGTTAGCGCTATTCTAGTTAAATATTATCGATATCTTCCTATAGTTCTTATTATTTCTAATATAGGTTATTTAGCTTATATTCGATTTCCTTAAGCTATTCTTTTAACGTTATTTATTCGAGTATATTAATATCTATTACTAGTCGCTCTTTTAAATATTAGGAGTATATAACCTATTCGAGTCGTTTATACTCCTTTATCTCTAAATCCGTTATAGGATATTAGAAGTAATAAGCGTTTTCTATTTTAGCGAAGTCGTTACTAACCTATTAATTCTTACTTAGGTCCGTATACTACTTAAAGGGTAGGTATCGTATCTTAAAGTCTAGTCCGTAGATTAGATTAGGGTCCGTAAGCTAAGGCTCTATAAGATTATTATACCTACCTTAACTATATATTAAGGGCGTAGCTATATCCTAAGTCTTATTAGTAGGAGACTTATTTTCCTATCTAATTATTACGTTAATCTACTACTATAGCCGTATCTTTAGTCTATAGTAGTTACGTATATAATATCTAACTTTATAATAGTTATAGTATTTACTAGTTTTTCCGTCTTTTTTACCTTAAGGCTTTCCTTTACCTTTAGCTTTCCTAAACGATCCTCTCTTAGATACTCGTTAAGTAGCGTCGATTTCTATAGCGTTAGGGTCGCGACGGTTATTCCTTTTAGACTAGCTAGTTAGAATAAAGCTAGTTCGTCTACGGTTCTAACCTATATATCGTTTTTCTATAGCTCTCTTATAGAGACGATCGTCGATATCGATTATAGCTTTAATAAGCGCGTCTAAATTATTCGTATTATTCTTTCTAGTACGTACTAGTTTGCCCTTAATATTATCCTTAAGCCCTTTATAGTATATAACGTAAAGAGTATTATTATTCTACTTAGTCTTATTAGAGTATTCCTTAAACTTAGCTGTATACTAAGATATAGAGGTCCTCTATACGATATCTTAAATAATATAGATAGTAACCCTCTCTTCGTTACTAAATCTATAGATCGTTTTTATCTCTTTTATAAACTTAACGAAGTTAGAAAAGATTCTGTCCTCGTCTTATTAATATATAATAAAGTTCGTAATCCTTAGATATATTTAGTACTAGGCTTCTTCCTTAAGATAGGCTATTATAATAAGGTATCTCTTCTTATAGAATCTAATTCTATCTAACTCGAAGTAGAGTAATAGTTAGTTAATTTAGTCGTCTAGCTTACTACGGTCTCTATAGAAGAAGTCTACCTTAGTTTTATTATCGCTAGTATAGTAATCGGTTAATAGAGCTAAGCTTTCGTCTCTATAGCCTAAGCCTCGTATACTACTATTAGTACTTATTCTAAGGGTATTTAAAGTATTACGATCCTATAAGGTAGTATTACGTAAGTACTTCTTTAAAGAGTACGTAGTAATAGGTATTATAAGTAAGATAACTTAATATATATAAAGAGCTATAGACCTTTTAGTAAGATTATAATATAAGTTAAATATAAGTATATTAAGGATATCCTTAGTTCCTATATACTTAAGTAAGTATTTCTATCTTAACTATCTCGCTATAAGAGCGTTAAATAGTACTCGTTATCTCGTTATTAAGTAGTTAAGTACCGTTACGTAACTTCTATAATATCTTACCTAAAGGATAGCGAGATACGAGCTCTAAGCTAAATACCTTTATCTAATTATCTATAGTTCTAGGTATCTACCTATAATAAAGAGCTAGCTAATAATTAATAGATATAGAACTTTAAAGGGGGTAATAAAAGTACTAATAATAGTATTAAGGTAGTTAATATATTCTATATATAAGTTAGTATAAAAGGTATAATATAGGTAATTATAGTAAGGATTATAACCTTTTAGTACTTATTTTACGAGTAAAGCTAAGTATAGCCTATCTATTATAGTAGCTATACTATATAGTATTAGAGCTTATCTTAACGTTAGTACTTTTATTACGATATTAGACTATAACTTTAAGATACTATAGTAAGCTTAAAAGTAGTTAATATTACGGCGATATCGCCTTAAACTATTTAGTAATTAATTAATTAGTAATTACTTAAAGTAAGTAATTAATTATTATTACTAGCGTTAGTAATTAATTAATTACTCTATAGGTATATAATTAATTACTTATATAGAGGTATTCCGGAGCTTAGTCCTACTTTAATTAATAATCGTAAATTAATTACTAAGCTACCTACTTAATTAATTATTATTACGATTAATTAGTAGATACCCTATATCGCCTCCTTAGTACGCTAGTTATTAGTCGGAAACGTACGTTATACTATCTATATTTAACGGGTATTTACTATCGTTATTACCTTACGAGCGTTAGCTTTATATAAGTACGAAATTGTTAGTAAAATACGTCTATAGTAGATTGTAGTATTCGGGCTTCGATAAATGCTTTACTCGAGCCGAGGTAACTTATATTCGCTTATAAAACATTATCCTTTAAATTTATAGCGAGGATAGCGGAACCAATGTTCTACGAGTAGGTACATCTTCTGCCCCTATTACGTCAAACTGTCGCAGCGCATAAACGACCACAGCCTGATGCGAACCGCATGTAGGTCGTGGTAATGGGTGGTCTGTTCAAGCATTATGCTGACCTCGTCGAGAAGGCAACGTCACCGTCTTCGAGTGGACCAGTCGGCCACATGCGTTACGACACTCGCGTGTAGGTCATCCATGGACAGCTGGGGACAAGGCCAAAGGGGACGTCGCATATTTAATGCAATGTTTCCATATCAGTGGCAGTGTGAGATCGCACGAAGCCTCCCATTCGGGTGCATGCATTGAGCGTGGAAATGGCGAAACGACTTAACGCGATGCAAGCTGAGACACCAACAGAGTTAAGGGGTTATGATGTGGTGTTGCGACCGAACGCCCGGATCACGCATACAACAACTCATTTACTATACGTCTCGACCATTCGCGGTTCAATTTATCTGCGGAACCTTCTCACGTGCAGTCTTCCCCGTTCTTCCCGCGCCACTCGTTCTGTCATCACATCACCAGCCCGTAGTCATGGTTCGTGTCGACAGCCGCGGGCTGGTGTTTGCCGCACGTGCCATTTTGATGCTACTGGCGACAGTTTCTGAGGCGAGCATCCATACTCGCAATAACGTGGCCGTATACTGGGGTACGTGGAACCGTGCTCGAGAGTAAGCAGGAAACCGTCGCTGACGTGGCGGCAGGGCAGAATTCATACGGTCAAGAGGACGGGCTAACCAGGATCAGATTCCAACATCGACATCATCCCGATGGCTTTCCTGACTCAAATCTCCACGGGTGCAGGTGAATTGCCTGTGCTCAATTTTGCTAATCAACAAGACCGCTGCAGCGTGTTCGAAGGCACCGGACTGATCCGCTGCCCCCACATCGAAGACGACATCTAGATATGTCAACAGAAGTATGGTAAGAAGATCCTGCTCTCGATCGGCGGGGCGACGTACACCGCAGGCGGCTTCTCCAGCCCGGCCGTGGCAGTTGCGGCCGCCGACCTGATCTGGTCCATGTTCGGACCCCAGCGAGCGCTCAATTCGACGACGCTCCGGCCGCGAGACGTGACGACGCTGCGGCCGTTTGGGCGTGCCGTTCTGGACGGGTTCAACTTGGACCTTGAGAGCCCCATCAAGAACGGGGTGCCGTCCGCCGGCCAGCTTCGACGTCTGATGAAGCAAGACAGGGTCAAAGAGTATCTGCTGACCGCCGCACCGCAATGCGTGTATCCTGACGTCGTAAACAATGCCATATTAAGCAACGTCCCTTTCGACGCCATGTTCGTACAGTTCTACAACAATCCTTGTGGGGTCCATTCGTTCCACGCAGGGGTCACCAACCAATCTTTCTTCGATTTCTCGACGTGGGATGACTGGGCATGTACCAAATCCGCCAATCCGCACGTGAAAGTGTTCGTGGGTGTCCCCGCCAGCCCAGAGGCAGCGGGCTCCGGTTGTGTGTCTGCCTCCGCGCTCGGACGAGTGATCGATTATTGCAAACACTTCGGCAGCTTTGGCGGCGTGACGATGTGGGACGCCAGTCAGGCTTACGCGAATGAAGGGTTCGTCGGGGATGTCAAGAGCGCGGTGCAATCGGTGTCTTCGCGGGTGAAGCAAAGGGAAACAGTCGTGAGAGGTGGCGGGATGGGGTGACGATGGAGTAAAGTTCAGTGGGGTCTCTGATCAGGACAGCATATTTCGTCTCGTAGCAGAATTTCAGCGCTGTACTCCGATCCTCGTTAGTCTTGGACTTGTGTGACGTAAAACTGCTTTCGATATGTAAGACGGCACGGTTCCGGCGGGAGAATACTGACTAGACGTCACGGTCTGTGGAGATACCCGACACTTTCGACAGACCATAGACAGCATGAGACATCCTCCTTTACATATTTTCGTGCTGACGTCGGCGAATTATGCTGAACGCACGCGATCCCACACCCAAGCCATCCAATGTAGCCATCCACAGCTGCACACTTCGTACTTCCGAACGGGGTCGACAAGATGGCCCCCAACAAGATGTCTCGGCCAGGAGCATCGAGTCCGATTGGCCGCGAGCTTATTTCAACGTCATTGCTCGGATCGTGAGACATGCTCCAAGTGGTGTCAGGTACACAAGATTGACTCAACCACCATTGTGCACTCGCTAGCCATGGAGCGTACTCTACCAGTCTACGGCAGCATCTTAGGCGTCATCGCCAATGCTCGCGGTTGTCTCTATTACATCCATCAGAATAGGTACACACGGGCGGACGGTGTCCCGGTACGGCTCGCAACGGTCCCGTCCAAGGACGCTCGGGCTATTTCGAGCTTTCTCGAGTGCCGCTCCACGAGTTAATCTGCCGTGTCGAAAGAGTTAAGTAAGACGGACAGCTAGCGGATTGGTTGTTCGGTGAACAATTCCGGATCTCGGCGCTGGCCTTTGGACTTCCCCTTCGTGCTGCATGTTCCGCAGGTATAGTAGCCCGGTTCAACGCCGACGTTGGCTTTCTTCGCTTCGGCCGGCGCCTAAGATGCTCTCGATCTCCTCCGCGCTGTTTCGAGCCAACTTAAAAGATGCGCAGAGGGTTCACGTCACAATTTCCATCGGCGGCCTCGGGCACAGCAAGAACATTAGTAAGTGTCTTTGCGGGGTCGTGGATGCACAGTGAGGTAGATTGTCGGTCCGCCAGCACGGACGGCTCCAAACGTCTTCGTTCGAGGGGGGGGAGCAAGAAGAGGAGAGCGGGGTGGTGTGCGTTCCGGACTCACGACCACGACTTGTGTGCAAGGCTCATAATGTTAGCTGAGGGGAAGCGAGCTCGTCAGCTCTTCTAGTCGAAGGCCATTGAAAGAATCACGTCGCCGACGCGCAGTAGAAGGTCTAGGATGTCGCTGAACCCAGTTCGTAAGACGACGCCCACAGGCAAAGATTTATGATGTGCTCCGGTGATGCTACGAGCACCATTACTTAGGTCTGTCGACGGTGCGAAGTAGTGGTCGCCATTTTGTGATGCTAACATAACGTAAGGACTGCTCGCGGTTCTCAATTAGAAGACGGAGAGGAACATTAGTGTAGAGGATCCCTAACGAAGGATCAGAGTATGAGAGAGGTCGATAAGTCTAATCGAGAAGAAGTCTGTACTTATCCATCTACGGTACCAACCGAACCTTTCCACACCATCTAAGTGGTGTCACTGGCTCTATATCCACCCCGATTCTCGAACGCCGCGCAATCCCCACTCATTCTTCCCTGCGAGGTTATGCGATCCGCATCGCAGGCCTCGCAGTCATCCCACCACCATCCGAGTAAGACACGCCCATGACGTAAACGGAGGCCCGAAGAGTAGAAATATAGATGAAAAAGCATTGGATTCAGGTATGCGGTTCTTCAGTGGCTACCTCTTCCATCCCACTCATGAACACGTACAACATGTGTTGATTAATCGTTCGCGACGTTTGGCCTGTCGTTCGGCATGTTGTTCGCTCACCGAAACTGGGCTCGCATGGTCTCCTTCGGCCACTCGGGCGGCCACGCTCTGAGATTTGGCCAATACCTCTTCTCGGATGGACGTCAACCGATACTTCGGCCTAATCTCGACGTCTTCAACTCGCCAAATGTATCGCAAAATGCGTACGAATCGGTCCATGTGTTCCGGATGGTACGAGCGGCGGTTTAACGATCTCGTCGCTACGCACGGCTGCTCCAATGCCTCCTCGCTCGCGGTGGTTGCGGCATTTGCCTCTTCATTGGCGTCGCCGACGGGTTGCTCCTCTCCACCTTCGTGATTTCCGATGATTCCATCTGGCCTCGTCATTCGAACTCTCCATTCTTTGTATGGGCTAATGTGGCTTTCCCACATCGTATGTTCCAACCACGGATTCCGCTCAAATCGGCGGCTTTGATTGTCGTTGTCTTCTTCTCGTGCTTGCTCGAAATCGCGGAACAGTTCATTCAAAATCATCTTGCCATCATGCCGTGCCGGATCACTGTTGAATGCACTGTCCGATGCTGGCGTTTCCTTTCTGTCACTTGTGTCGATGGCGAACATCGTTTCCATCTGCCACCTTTGAAAAATTGCTGGCATTCCTGACCGTCAATCCACAATCGTCTGATCTCTTCGGCTGGCCGTTGACTCGCATCCCCACCTCGTTTGCGCGGGTTTGTCCAGTTGTGGGTATCCAGACAGTGACTGGCCATCGCCTTTGTCGTCTGACATGTATAATTGCACGCTCCATCCGGGGTCTCCACGATGCAACGCAGTGCATTCGTGAGAACGGGCAATCCGGGGATGGGGGGTTCCCTTGGACCAGCGGGCGCATTAGGAGAGCGCATTGCGAAAGCGGGTGCAACGGGAGCAGGGTGCATCCAGCAGCGACCCATCCAATATCACGACCCATCCAGCAGCATCCATCCGTAGGCGCAATCGAGGAAGCGGGCGCAATCGAAACACGAGCAGCAGGCGCAATCAAGGCAGCGGAGTCAAGTGTTATGCTCCGTCATCCTTTTAGCCTTGTCTGCTTATGTTTGAAGCTACGCTACAGATCAACAGTTGTGCACTCATCGATCATGGGATGGACGCTGCTTTGCTCTGAACAAATGCAGGATACTCTAATGCTACCACAACTCTATCAGTGTCTCCATTCCGATAGTGCTTACCCATGCCTTGTCATGCAATCTTTCGACGAGGTGGCTTGAAGTCCTTCCGACCCTTGACAATGTAGTAAACGAGCGCGAGGACTGCTACTGCTCCGAACACCAGAATCGCCCAATTCATTTTCTCCGGAGTTGGTGACCTGTAAGCTGGAAAGCTGGAGCAGTAGATTGTCAGTAGTAGCTCCATACAGAAAGGACGCGAACGTACAATGAGAGTACTGCGACGACGGCCGCACAGACAGCAGCGATGCCGTTGACCCATATACCCCATTTGCCCAGGTCGAAGCGTCGGGGAGGCAAAGGCTCGCCGCGCCAGCGACGAAGCATGAGCATCAGGATACATATTGAATATGAGGCGGTGACTGCAACAATCGCTAGCGAGACGACAGCGTTGAACCCTTCAACAGTGAAGAAGTTGACCACAGTCAGCACGGAGCTGAGCGCCATAGTGAGGTAAACTGCGCGTTTGGGATGGTGAGCGTTGCTGGTTCTCTAGGGGCATCTGGTCAGCTCCAGGGTATTGGTAGCATCGTATATGCGCAAGCTGCGATACGTACTGCGAAAAATTTACCATACGGAAGCCCACCGTCTCTAGCGAATGACCACAGCTGCCGGCTTGCCGTCGCGACCTGACTCACCGAGGCAAAGAGCAGATTCAGCGTGACTAGCACTGTCAAGACCACTGTTACAACTTTGCTTCCTGTCGAGTTGTGCAAGATGACGACAAATGGGCCCTGATTGGTATTGGCCAATACTTCATCAATATTGCCAGCGCAAAATATCAGTGTGGTACCCATCACGAAGGCCATGACGGTGTTGATGCAATACGCCCAGAGCAAAGCCATAGGGACGGTTTTGGAAGCGTCTTGAGCGTCCTCAGCTGCGGCGTTAGTTGTTATTAGTAGAACATTTGTGGCGGGAAAATCGAGGAACGAGACGCACACATGTGAACAGAACTGTCATATCCCAGGACGGTGCCCCACGATGTGATAATACCGACCATGGACGCCGTCAAGGTGGAACCCCAGTTACCACCATCCTCGAATGTGAACAAGACGTCCGACGGAGACCCTCTGGGAGATGTTAACCAGAGCACGACCACAATCACAAACCAAGAGACAAAGCTGAGTATGACCATGGCACTCTCCACTTTATGAAACCTTTTTGTGCAGTACAGGTTGAAGAGTCCGTCAGCCAGCAGCACGATTATGGCAAGTCCAGAACGAAACGGCAGACCGCCGAAGGTTGCAGAGTCCGGATGGTAGAGCAGGATGCAATACGAGATCAGGTTGGCGACAATAACAGCACAGCTGCACAGCCAAGTTTGCCAGCCTAGAACCAAGAGGTAGCCGATGGAGAAACTGAGGATGTTTCCCACGGATTCGGGCGCGCACTCGACCTATATGGATGCAACATGTGTCAGAGGGTGCTCAATGGCGCGTGTGACGTTGCGGGCTGTCTTCTTACCACCCATTGGTACTGGCCGCCTGCAGTTGGGTACCTGTTGCCATGCGTTAAAGGAGTGTCGGAGGCAGCGTCGTTCTCCTGGCCAACTTACGCTGAGGCCAGCTCTGCCAGACTTGGATACACGAAGGCCATGGCGATAATGGAGAAAACGAGGGTCCAAAAGAAGCCGCCCGTACCTCCATTGAACAAGGCGAACTGAAAGGCGGCCAAGACGTTGGCCCATGATGCGACGACGTTGCAGGAGAACCCGATCATGGCGAGTTGCATAAAGCGTCGATGGAAGGACATCTCGAGACCCAACTGGCTCATTTCAAGTCGGTCATGAGCCGTCGCCAACCCGTCTTCTTCGTTTGTATCGGTTATGGCAACGGGCGGACTGCCGTGTTCGAGCTCTATGAGCTCTTCAAAGACTAATTTGCCGGAGGGCGGCATTGAGGGTGGGAAGGAAGAATCGGCTTGATGGACAGATGGACGAGGGATTGGGAGAATAGAAGACGGATAGGAAGAAATAATACGTACTACCCGAGCGAGGAAGTGGGCGGGAATGGGAATTTGAGAGGAGTTGCATGCACGGCAGGACATGTACGCGAGAGCAAGCGAAGGAGCGAGCCATGAGTCAGGGCAATGTCAAGAAGACGGCGATGGACCATGCAAGCTAGAGAGCCAAGACGCAAAGGTCACGCTTGTTAAGCGTTGGTCTTCAACTCCATACGAAGGTTAGGAAGGCGGAACGGGAGCTTATAAGCTAGCATGCTAACCCATCTCCCCAAACGCACGGCACAACGTTCCAGCTCCGCTAGTGGGTTGTGATCGTCCTTGTGAGTGTGATGAGATCGCTGCGTCGGTGGTCCCCTTGTTTTGATTGGGTCCTGCCATATAACTCCCCGCTCTTCCCTGATGATCGGATGCTTTTCCGTTGCATTTCGGGATGTAGCGTGCTGGCGACCCCGGCCCGACACACCTGGATCTCAGCCTAAACCTAATATGGCACCCGAGCCCATTGGACATGGGAAGGGGACGATGATCACGCCAACTTCGGTGACCTTCGCGCTCCCGTGGCACGATCTATTCAGCTGATCCGTCATGAGTGATGGACACCCGGTTGGAACTGTCCAGCCCTCTGGTGCTCTCGACAGCGGCAATTTACCTGGTAAGCCACCAATGCACATGGGCCCTCCAGCACATAGATACCGGCTTGCTCTCTCACCCGCTGGTCGGCAAACTCTCCTCATCGTACTATAGTCGACCTCTTGGTACCCCAGCAACTCGAGAGTCTCCGTTCATGGAAGCTCGCTCCCTTCCTCCTTTGACTGTCTGGAATGACCACAATCATGTCGGTCCTATCGCGGGCGCCACGGTGGTGATGATGGTGCTATCGCTGGTTGCCGGCATCATGCAGATATGTCTCTTCCTTAAGCGATGCAGATCCGAGGGACCGCACCTCCAACATGACCCTCTTAAGCTTCACATCGTTGTGCAAGCAGTGTCAATGGTACGACGTGTTTGAATTGAGTAGAGTAACGTCGCTAACCGAACATACAGGGTTTTGGCGTCGTACAGTCTGTACTCGTGCTGGTAGCCTGCGGCTTCGGGTTGGGTCAATCCGGGCAAGTTGTGCTTCCAAGAGCGTTGGCTACAGCACAGAATGTACGTTCGCGACGGACTTTTGCCGTACCATACACATTGTAGCCTGTACTGATATCCTGCAGCTCTACTTCGCGAGCAACATCATTCTCATCTTCACCTTGGCGCTTGTCAAGATCTCCGCCGCCCTCTGGGTGGCCGGCATCTTGGTATCCCGCTCGGTGCGACAAATCAAAGGTGTGAATAAAGGCGTGTTCTGCGCGCTATTAGCTGCTTCGGCTTTGTGGACCGTCGCATCCTTTTTTGCGCTGCTTTTGCCTTCCGTATTGGAAGATCGATGCATGGGAACTGTATGACACAGCTCCCCTTCCAACTACTCTGCAACTGCTAAATAGTGACTACCCCAGGTCAAGTTCTTGGTACGGCATTATTATCGCAGACATGGCGACCGATGTCGCGATAGCATTGTTCGCAGGCTACGTTGTCTGGCATACGAGAGCTAAACTCCAGACGAGATGGAGATATTCCCTGCAGCTCTGCCTGCGCCCTTTGTGAGTTGCTATTAGCAGCGATGACGCTCTGCAGACTTTCCACTATTGGCACTTTTGACTGACTGCTTCGAAGGGTTACCGTCTGCTGTGGCTTCCGCCTTCTTGCCATTAGTGGAATCGAGCTGAGTAACGATCCGACAATCCACCTCTGGCTATTCATTGTCTTGACCCAGCTGCAAATGACGGTCGCCCTTATTGCATTCGCCTTCTCAACATTCCAAAAGGGCATGAACACCTTCAATACAAACTTTGGCGCACCTGATCACTCGAGCGATCACATCAAGATGGACTCCAAACGAAGAGCAACAGACAGGTTTATCACGCAAGTTATTAGCAACAACCAGAATAACAGCAAGGGAGATGGCGAAAGTGAACAAGGAATCATGCAGAGTGAAGAAGGAATTACGCAGACGAAGGAAGTTGAACAGACCTCTATTCACGATGTATATGTCAACTGTGAGTCGCGAACAGACGGGCAGGAGACCTAAACGCTGTGGATATAGATACCTTTCAAAGTGTGCTACGTGTACCATCATGATATGGCGAGTTCCTACAGAGCTATTGCACAAACGCTGTCATCCTAAGAGCAGCAATGGCACCAAGAATTCTTACTGATGTCCCAGAGTATAGGTTAGTGGCACTTCTTATCGTCGAGAGATGTGACCTTCCACTTCTCATGGTGTGGTTCTCCAAAGGCAATGAAGGATGAATGCTTTCATCGCACAGGATGCCCGAGTGCAGGCATATGCAATGTGTACTCAACCACCGCCTTCTCTTCAGATGGCGCGAAATACTGTTGGCTCTGACTTTTGGCTTCAACCGACTGTCGATCAGAGTATTGCAAGGGGGTGGTGCGTGCGCGCATGCCTTGGTCTCCTGGAGCCTACCCAGCCTTCGCATATCGCCAGCATCACAACCTATTTTACCAGCGTCGCTATTAACACTGCGTTCATGATCCTGCGTCGTGGAGGCTTCCTTGCCGCTGGGAACGGCACGTTCGACCTGTTTACTTTCGAAATTCCTCATGTTGAGCGGGCAATTCAGATTCGGTGGTTAGTATAGAGAGATTCCCAAGTACCACCGTTCTTCACTAAGGTAATCAGAATAGGGTCGAAGGACTGGGATGGTGAAAGTAGGATTAAAAGGTCTAATTGAGGGATGAAGAGAGACAAACGAGATCGTTAAGAATCCGGGAATCACTCAAGCACAGAGAAACACCCAAGCATGTCCAGCGCCCGCTAGAAAAACAGAAGACGGACCGCCCAGAGAGTAAACGCCAGACGCCCACAAACACCAATAACGCCAGTCAATCTCCAAATTCGTGCTTGTAATCGCCCCTCATTTCTGCTCCAGTGAAGTTTCCCTCATAGACTTCGGGTTCGCTCGGGTGCGGCGTCTTGATGTCGCGTTTCTCCGACAGCTGAGCAGTATTTCGCTTCGGAAAGATCTGGGAAGACCTGCTACCGATCCCCATGTCTGGAAACGGCTCTCTCTCCATGCTGTCATTCCAAGCACCCAAGCCTTCAAGAGTGGCTTTGGGCATCGGCCTGTAAGGGAGCGGCTTAGCACGCTGCGCAATCCAGAAGGACCCCAACTACGTATCGTATCGGAGGTGCTCGGCATATGACGCCAGTTGCAACGCGAGCAACAGCACCCTTGAGGTTCGAGCCTTATGTACAGCCTTAGTCGTTTCTAACCTATCGTTATCTCCACTCAGGTCGTTAAACCAGCCCTCTAGATAATAAAATTGTGTCTACAACAGCCCTCGAAGGTAGTGATCCTCTAGCAATAGGAAGGGCTTACTACTATGATTAGAGCGAGCAAAGAGCGCCTACTAAGTAAAGCCTTTCACGGCTATATTAACGTTCTTACGTACTAACAAGTTGTTAAAAAAAAGCCGTAAGTCGCCCCTAGGTTAAATTGTAATAGAGTATACTAAACGTATAGGAGTCGTAATACGACGCTCGATTAAGGAAAGAGTTAAAAAGCGCATAGTAATAATTATAGACTAATAATCTTATTAGTCTAGTCCTTATTAGAATAGACCTAATTCGAGTAGAATAAGGGCCTATAGAGCCTTAAACTAGTAGTCTTACTAGTCTTAATAGGCCGGAATAGGAAGGTAGAAGCGAATTATCTACTAAAGGTAAATATAGTAAATATCTAGCTATTATAGAGGATTTAGCTCGTCTAGCTCGTCTACTAGCTTATCTTAATTAAAGGCCTATTTAATAGGCTTAATCTTAAGCCTTTTAAGCTACTATTTAAAATACTAGTAGGCCTTAATAATATCTTTATTTAGCCTATTACGGCGGTTAGTTATTATATCTTTTATAGTACTAAAAGAGCGCTTATTATTATCGCTTATTACTAGAATAGATAGTACGTCTAAGGCTAGTTATAAGAGCTCTAGTTTACCTTACCGCCGCTTAAGCTAGTATCTAATAACGTTAAAGTAATTCTACTTATTCTAAGGTACTAGTAATAGATTAGACGTAATATAGCGCTTAAAGTAGTCGATTATAGTAGTAGAGGAGTAAATATAGCTTATCTTAAGCCTCTTAATAGTATAGAGGCGTATAAAGGCGTCTTCTAACTTATTAAAGGTAATTATAGGCTCTTAAGGAGCTCGTTACCTATAGGATAGCTATATAGTACGTACCTTATCGGTTATAGGCTATATTTACTTTAACTACTTATCGTTAGTCTACTAGTTATAGAACTAGCGTATTTAAGGGTTAGATTAAGGATAATAGTAGTATAATAGATAGGTATAGTATCTATTAGCTTATAGTACTTCTTAATCTTTAACTAAGCTACGTAAAGAGTAGTCTTTAAGCCTATATTACCTATCTCGTTACGAGCCTCTATCTTCTAGGCGTTAATCTCGTTTATAAGGCTATAAAGGCTTATAAACTACTTATCTAGCGTCGGCTAATAGCCCTTAGTAGTTATAGTAGCTACGTAGAAGGCCTTAAGGTAGCTATAAAGTTACTTAAAGTAGTACTAGTTAGAAGGTATAAGAGTATTATCTTTTAGCTTCTACTTTACGTTAGCGGCTAGTACGTAGTCCTTTCTAAACTTAATAAGGCGCTCCTTTATATTTAGCGTATACGTAAGGGCGATAAATATACTATTCTATTACGTTAAGTTATTTTAAAGGAGCTAGAAGTAGTAGAAGTAGTATTATTAGTAAAAGAACGATATTACGATAAGAGGTTAAAGTACGGCGAAATTTAAAGATTAACGCTAGTAAATAGATCTTAAATATTATTAGGCTAACGGAAGCGGCCCTAGCGTTAACTAAAAAATAACCTCCTTCTTTAACTTTACTACTTATACTAAGGTTATTATATTACTTTACTTAATAGCTACTACTAATTCTTCTAAACTTCTTATAGCGCTAGCTACTTACTAGTACGTTATTGCGATCCTATAAGTAGTATTACGTAAATGCTTCTTTAAAGAGTAGGTAGTAGTAGGTATTTAGGTAAGATAACTCGAATATACTATAAATAGTTATAGACCTTTTAGTAAGATTATAATATAAGTTAAATATAAGTATATCGAAGACATCCTTAGTTCCTATATACCTAAGTAAGTGTCGTATTATACGATATAGGCGATATAGCCGCTATAGGCACTAGTCGTCTATATCGTATAATACGCCTAAGGTATATATAGTAGATATACGATAGTATCGTAGGGTCTACGATACTAAGCCGTCGTACTTCTATCCTAGTATTACGTATTCGTAATACTATCCCCCTTCTAGACTAGTACCGCCCTCGGTACTCGTATATATAAGCTTCTATATACCCTACTAATCCTATTATAGCTTACGATACCTCCTCGTCCTCTATCTACTTCCTCTCGTAGAGTAGAAACAACTTCTACCGTCCTTAAGTTCCGAAACACTATACCTACTCCCTACGATCGTTATCGACGCTAAAACGTCCTATACCTAGTAGACGTACGGTCTAGGCGCTATAAATCCTATAACGATTCGAAGAAGAAATGTAATCTTTAAGTAACGTTTTAAGAATTTAAGAAGCTAGCTAAGGCTCGAAAATCGCTCTTAGAGTAGGTCGAATCCGCTAAGGATAAGTTAGAGGCTACCGAGGTAGCTATAGTTACGGTATATAACAAGGTATTATAAGCCCGCGTAAAGGCCCGGTAGCTAAGGAAACAACTACGATTTCGGGAGAATAAGGAGGATAACGTATACTCGCGCGAGTTAGCTAGAATCGAGGAAGTAGAGAAGATAGAGGCTAAGGCGTCTAGTACTTCCGTTCCCTTAATTCCGGAAATTCCTTCTAAGGGTCCTTCGCTTAATAAGCTCCTTACTTCGGGTAAGCTATTAGATTTCCCTATTAATAAGGGTCTTAATATAAATACGCTACTAGCCTCTCCTACGTCGTAGGGAAATACTACTAGCTTTATACCTTCCTCC
>JAWDJX010000111.1:0-39678 GCA_033117895.1 Extremus antarcticus | reverse complement strand
GCTTCGGAGCTGCAGACTGTGATTGGGCCGGATGTGCTTCCTGGCGTTCTGACGGCCTACATGGTTGGTCTCAAGGCGCCCGAGCGCCCCCGCAAAATTTTTGCGATTTCAGCTGAACTCACGGCCTTATATTGGCTAGGCTAGGTCGTCGAGCTTGAATCCGCTGAGTGTATGAGTCCTCTCGTGAGGCGTGGGGAGCCCAGATGCTGCATGGAAAGCTTTAAGGTCATCACACTCGGTTGGCGATGACTCTGTGATGGTACTAGCTGCCATTGATGTCGTTGTAGTGAGGCATAGAGTTGATGTTGCCCATCGAGGGGAGGAATTTGTAAGACGCGCGCGTACGCGTAGCAGCCGACAATCACCCAATTGGCTCGCTAAGACGGGATGTAAGGGGAGCGCGGACTCTCCGCGTGTGGACAGCGGTATGATTGGTGTAGGTGTACGGGTTACGGTTGGGGTTACTGCTAGAACCAACTACAACTCTATTGAACACACGACTATTACACAACACACTGTTCACGAGCAAACGAGCGAGCATCAGTCAACTGCTTGCTTGATCAGCTAAATCTATACCACTGCTCGTTCGTTGGCCGGCCTGGTCGCAGGTGCCCTCCATCCCAGATCCCATGTGAACATGTTCAGTCCGTACTTCACTCCTGATAGAACAGGTAGCGAGGAATGGAGAACATCGTCGTTGAAACTTCCGTTCAGATGCATGTTCTCCCAGAAAATGGCCGCGCCGAATCTTGGCTTGAACGTAACACCTTCAACACTACTATTCGAACCATTCAGGGACGGACACTCGATGATATCGCACCACCTTCCGTCCCGGGGCTGTGATAAACGCGGAAAGTTCGTGCCTCCTCCCGTACAGTCGTCGGAAAGGTAAACCAGGAATGTGGTTATACGGTTGCCCTGGGAGTACTCCGGATCCCAATCATAATGCTCTTTGTAGAATCCGCCGACTTCGTATCTCTGTACGTATGGAGGTTGAAGGAACGCTAACGGCCCTCGCCAACCTTGGATATTCATGGCTCTACGCGCAATCCGATCGTAAATAAGATCTCGTTGGAAGAAGGCCAGGTCCGATACACGGCTCTCCGTGTCAATGAATTGATCTTCCCCCGGATACACTTTAGAGACTTCATAATGTCTCTGGCTACGCAGATTGCCCGATCAGCACCAAGGATACAACGATGCTACTGATTACTCCGCTAACGTACCTGAGATGCAGTAAATGCTCGACCTCGAACGGGGTCAGAAAATCTTTGATGTATAATATGACTGGATCTCGTGAGAAGAGCTGAACTTGATAAATTGCATTAGAGCTTTCTGGACCAGAGACTTCGTCCCATGGAACTTGCGGGAGATGTTGTTGCAGATACTGGCGGGTGTCGTGCAGGCGTTGAGTAAGGCGGTCCCAAATGTGTTGTGGTGAGAACACGACTGTCAGTACAAGCAGAAGACAAGACATGCTCGTCAAATGAGACATGACCCTTCGTGACATGATCATGAATTCCGATGTTTGACCTGGAGATCAAAGCTGGTTGGAGAAGATATACATGGAGCCGAGGGAGTCAACTTGATCTTGGAGCAAGTGACGCGTTTTGTGACACGATGTCCGGAGTGTGCGGCTGGAGTCGCTTAGCTAGGATGCTTAGCTTCGTGTATGACATGGAACACCAGCGCCGTAGGATGCTGCCCGAGACTGAAAAACGAACTCCGCACTAGCGCCTTGGCAACTTTAAGATCAATTCATTGTAAGTGAATTACAACTTTGGATGATCGTTTTCCAACCATTTGATCCCCTAATGCTATATTAATTATATAGACGCTAAGGGATACTTTCGGCTAATCTATTAATCTATTCTTAAGCTATTTATTCGATACTTTAAATACTAGATCCTTAACAATCTTGTCTGTCTAATAAGGCCTAACCTTAACGTATTACTTTAAATATCATAATACGTTTTTTATACTTATAAAGTCTAGTAACTATAGATAATAAAGTTAGTATCTTTAATTTACTATCTAAGCTTTTAGACATACTATAAGCTTTCTTCTATTACTTAGTAAAGTTATTATTCTTAACTCTACTATAGCTAGAATTATTTATCTTCTTCTAAGTATTAAGTTATATCTTATCTTCTACATACTATTTTCTAAATAACTAGCTCTAGAACTAAGTTAATATAAGACCTTTAAGTTATCTTACTACTTTGATTACTTAGTATATTACATACTACTATAAAGTCTATTTTAAAGTTATATCTAATAATTATTTAAAAATAGAGCTTTATTTTATTATTTAGATAATCTTTAAGTTATATCTTATCTTAAGTCTTTAAATATAATCTAGATAACGTCTTTACTAGAGACTTATATTATAAGGTTTAGTCTCCTTTAGTACTAGAGAGTACGTATATAGAGCCTTTTAAGTAGTAAGGGATAAGATAGTATATACTATAACTACTAGTTAAGAATAAGGGTATTTAAGGGGATCCCTATTAAATACTAAAAGGGAGTAGAAGAGTCGTACTATATACTAAGAGCCCTTAGGGTTACCTAATAGGGTACGTACCGGCTTAGGGCTAAGGAAGCCTTATATATATTTACTCTTTAGCGCTAAGACTATTAGTTAACGCCTTTACTTCTAAGGCGCTAACTAGTATATAAGTTCCTATATACTTACTTTTTTATATAATGTTAACTTATATACCTCTAATATAACGTCTTAGTCGTAGCTAATCTTTCTTTCTATAATATTAACTATAATCTATCTCTAAGCTAATACTAACTTATTACTATACGCGAGTATCCTTACTTAAAAATAGTATCTTCCTATAAGTATAAAGTCTTCTTAAAGTACTTATATACGAAGTACGCTACGTATAGTATTGTATTATATTAGCTATAGAAATTATTATAAAGTGCCTAACTATAAGTAGAGCATTAGTTATTAGCTAGTCTATAAATGTAGAAAAAGATAAAAAAGAGTAAAGGAGAATAGATGCCTTTCTTATACAACACTCCGACTTGCTAGGAAGTTTTTAGTCGCGAGCTGCCGTCCTTTACGCGGTCGATAGAAGGCATTACTAATCGCCGATACGACTTGCTGGCCCCAAGGATGTGCTGGCCCCAAGGATGTGCTGGCCCCAAGGATGTGCTGGCCGTCCTGACTTCTAGCATTCCGTCCGCTACAAGGTGCACCGATCGGTTCGCGCATAAGCATAGACTCTTCAAAGTTTCTAGAGGCAGTTATGTGCTACTGAAATACCTACAGACGTGCCGGGACGAGTACGTGGGTCCGTGGAAGCACGAGAAGGAGACCGTCAGAAGGAGACCGTCCTTTCAGCCCCGCCGTCCGTGCTTAGGGTAAGGAATTTGCGGTAACCCTAACAGAAGGGCACCGTCCTTCTCGCTGTAATAGTACCTAGGAAGAAAAGGCTTGATGACCATACAGAGTCAAGCGGAACGTCATAGGTGTACTTTTCTAACCGACGGATCACGCTTTGCTCAACTATCTGTGCCTTGCCTTGTTCTCCAGCAAGAGAGAGCGTGTCACGGAGGAGCCACATCTCTCGCATTACCTGGGGATCTGTTTCGCTATAGGCGTACTCCCGGAGAGCTACGAGAGATCGAATGCGCTCCATGAGGCCGAGAAGCGTCCCGTGATGCACATTGAGGTCCGTCAATGCCCTCACTACACACGCCATATTAGCCGCCTCGGATCGTGACACTTTCACAGTTCCATCGGATTTCTTGTTTGTCCGTTGAGCGACGGCACTAGGCTGTTCAAGAATCCGAGCCTTGAGCAACGCAGGTAGGATACGAAGTGCTGCAGTCGTGTCACCATTGAAGACCGGTCCACCGCTGAGAATAGGATTTCCAATTCCACAAACCGCAGCAACACTGCTCGCGCGGAGCATCTCGTAGTCTTGAGGTGGGGAGGCGTCCAGTCGTGGAGCAAGCAGACTCTGCAGCATCCTGTCATGGTCCACAAGATCATTTCTGACAACGCCTTCGGCGCGACCAGCGTCTCTGTATCCGGGGTATGTTTGCCGTGGCCCCAGATGTCTTAGCCACTGTTTCACAGTGCCAATGATTCCCGAGGGCAGGTTGATGGAGCATGACTCCCAGTAGAGCTGAAAGTAGAGCTGGGAGAATTCCGGATCAAAGTGGCCGAAGACAATCTCGGCGTTGAGGATCCATGCCTCTTCCAGCAGAGGTGAAACGAGGGGAGAGAAGAGCAAGGGTTGAGAGGAGGTCTTTGTGCTGTTGCCGCCGGTTCTAGCAGACGATGATGGCGCGAGCGGACAGCTGCCGGAACATAGAGGTCCGTTTGTGAGACTCGCAACAAGTCCTTGCAAGGTATGCAGCATCACTGAGAGAGGATGGGTCCTCGACATACGCCCGTGGACCAACCCGATGAGATGAGCGAGCAGGATCTGGAAAAGCTGCTCATGACCCAACGTTAGCATATGGTGCATGATCTCAAGCAACGTCCAGACCAGCACGGGTCCTTCGAGCGACAAGATATCCTCAACCAGCAGGAAGGCCTTTCGGACCATCCTGCCTGCCAATCCTCCGTGACCTCTTTCTAACAGGTCACTGACTAGCTTGAAAGTGAAGCTAGTTTCTTTGGCTTTCTCAGACCATGTCTGGTCTAATGGAGCCCGCTGCTGAGTACACGGAAAGTCGCCACCATCAGGACTACCACGTTCGAAAAAGGCTACACTCCACTTCTGCACACTGGCTACGAAGCCACGTATCAAGGCTTCGTCATGGCCGAGCTCAAGGGTGGCAGGTATAGATTTCGGCTCTTCGACGGAATTGCGCTCTCTCTTCGCCAGTCGTCTACATGCATCATTTGCTGCCGACACGGAAGCATCTTTATCCGGGCGCCTGGAGTTCTTCTGAAAGCCCCATTTGGCGAAACGTTTCTTGTACATCTGCTCACTAAACGCGAGAATGACATCGAAGTTAGTTAAACCCCCTTGAAGCTCCTCTCTAAGGGCCCAAAACTGCAAGAAGTTTCGAGTAGAGACGAGTGAGGGTCATTGATCTTACGTGGCCTTGAAGTTGTGCTCCCTCGCCATGTACTGCATGATAAACCGCAGCTTTCGCCGCTCGTAGACGTACAGACGCTCGATTTCAAAGTATCTGGCCGCCCAATCGTCTGGCGTAGGCAGTCGTTGCGGCTCCGGTACAATGGCTACCGCCGGGCCACTCGTTCGAGAGACCAATCGCGGTAGAGTCATGGTCGTGAGTTTGAGTGTGCATCACGCAGCGAATGCATGGAACCTTTTTATATGTTGTATAGCATAGCAGAATGGACGGGATGAGGAGACACAGCGGGCATAAGGTTGCCCCGGTGCAGTTGGTTCCCCCCAGAACATTTGTCATATTCTGCCAATGAGATCGTCGGTAAACGTTCCATGCAGTCCTTTCAATCCTTTAGGGCTTTTGGGGCAGAAACGGCCCCAAGGATTTGAAAGGCTCGTATATGATGTATGCCCAATCCGCCAAATCAAGTTAGTCTCCCCCTCCTAGTCCAACCAGGGTGTCAATCCTTCTTCAAGTCAATGACAGATATATAAAGTGGTGTTCAACTCCAATATTGTGGTATCTATGATCACCGACCCAACTCTTACTCACAATGAAGCTATCTGTCCTTGCAATTTTCGGAATGGCCTTCGCTATTCCAGTATTCGCCCAGAAGAGGCCCCCACTTCCTGGGACCGGAACTTGTCCCGACTCTTGCATTTCACTTAGGGGCGATTCGGGCATCCTTCTTGCCTGCTGCGGCAATGCAGATGGTTGCCAGGCCTGCGGCCCTGACTGTACCGCCACCTGCCCAGACGGCAAATATGGGGGCTGTACAGACCTTGGAGGATCAATGGCCGATACATGTACCACGGGCTGCTCTAATTTCTGTGGCAGTGATGTGAGTACTTCTGACATGAGTGTAGTTCAAACTTGAGAACAGCACAAATGGACTAACGACTCCATGTAGGGCTATACAGTCTGTCAAGTTGGAGGGCAGGATATAGAGCCTTATCCTGCCGGATGTGTAAGTCCTCTTTGAACTGATTCAACACTTATGACTAACTATGTGGAAGCCTTGATGCTAACGAGCACTTACTCCCCCGTACAAGTCTGATCGATTTGGAGCTTTGGTAAGGAAGCACTGGGGCATTGTAGGGTGAGAGGTGTTGATCGAAACATTTTTGTTGTTAGATGCCTCTTACAGCCTAGAAAATTTTACGGATCGACATGGCTTCGTAATATAGGAAGGATATGGAAGGTTCGAGAATCACACTCATTTATAAGGCAAGGATATAAAAACGTCGTACGTTGCATCAAACAAAGAACCAAGCAATTGGTGTCCGACCAGATCGAGGTGTTTCGTTTCTCACAATATGCCTCTCACGAAATTCAGCTCACGTGGTGTGGTCAACAGCACTAGCGAGTAATTTCATCTTCATACCACTGAGAGCGCTGTTGATCGACGCTCTTACTTGGTCATCCACACTTTCTAGGTACCTATAAGCTTTGAAAACTGATTATGATTGGCTTCCAGTCTCTATTTCGTCTTGGAGTAGTTGTCAGCGGCATGGTAGCTCTGCCCTTAAGCTTTATTTAGCCTTTGGTATCTTTTCCTTCCCACGACATATATATGTTATTCATGCGTCTTGCGATGATGAGTCTTTTGCCTTTCTTACAACAATCTACACAAGCGAACACCTTTCACTTATATCACACTATCGATACAACACCATGGTTCTATATGCTACAATCCTTCCCTTTGCACATTTCCACTCAAGTTCTCAATAAGTTAGATGATGATGATGATGATGATGATTCTCATTCAGGCTATGCACGGTATTCCGTATGAGCCGTCCATGAAGCGCTGTCTTACATTATAACAAACATCGCCTTTGCCTCATGATCCGAGGGATTAGCAATGGCATGTTCGCTGATCCATATCCATATGGACCAAATTGGCTATATGGATATAGATATGGATATGGATATGGATATGGACTAGACTGAGTGAATGTCAGCCTCTTCGTCCATCTCATCTTCCTGTTGGCTATCAATTGCCTCAATGAATTGCTCGTCAATTAGACCAGTCTTCTGCTAGTGTCTGATACACTTTAGCTGCTCAATCAGCGGCGCAGATAACCTTGCTCTCGTCCACGATACTGTCCGCCGTGTTCCGCCGAAGACACGCTCACAGACCTGTGTACAATCAAGCCATTTCTCAATCAAGTCAAGCCTTGATTGATCAGTTCAAGCAAGTCAATTTAATGTGGCGATTAGCAATACAACAGTCAAGCCAATCTAATAGGCCTAGCTTGATTGATAGCTTGCAATCCATTGTATTGAAGTGACTATATTGTCCACTTTGGGTAATATTGCCAACATTGACCCTAACCCTTAGCTCAAAGTGGTAAATCTTATCAGTAATCGCATCTATCCGCTATGCAGTACTCGTACTGCCTGCGTAGCTCGTATACCGCTTTGTACAACAGCGCTCCAACGACACCTCCGGTCTCAAGACTGCGGGGACATCCTTCTTAAAACGGTTAGCGCGCGGGTAAGCTCGGGTAGCTAAGCGCTAGAACGCTGATGTCCAATCGGAGTCTCGTATCTCCGCTCCGAAACGCGCTTCACGCGTCAATAATCCCTCCACCCTTGCTTCAATAGGACTAAAGTCAACTTCAAGACAATAGCGCACAACAACCATGGCCTCCGATATCACTAGTGACCTCACAACCTCATTAGCGACATCAGACCTAGACGTTCCGACCTTTCTTGCACGCTCCGACGACTTCCCTTCACTGCGCAACGAGCCGTCAAAGAAACCACCTACCCCGTCTCTTGAAGGCTACGAAGGAATCGATTGGACACGTCTCAAGGACGTACAGGTACCACAAGATAGCTTCGCGCTCAGGAAAGATGGAATATAGGGTCACGGCTGGCGATTGTACTCTGTGAAAAGCGATTCGTACCACTGGTTGTCCCGTCGTTGCCATATTTCGAAGAGGACTAATAGCTCGTTGAGACCAGTGATGTATAACACTACTTTGGCCACCAGGGCGGCCAACGCACACCTCCGGAACAAGCATAATATTGATCAAAAAGGCAATTTGATACCACAGAAGCGTCCCTTCAATTCTGACTGGTTTCAAACCGGCTGCAGTGAGGGTTCAGCCGCTCAGAACGAGTTTGCAGTCCTTTTTGACTACAACCATTTCAAAGGGCTGTTATACGACTGGTCAAATCAACGACAACGTGGCCTTCAACCAGCTTCAAAGTGACCGGTTCAATGAGCTATTGAGCTATCTTCAACCTCGTTGTAAGCGCTTTATTCCGGACCGGACGACTGCAAGCCGGACAGTCACTTCAATACACGACAAGTCGGCTGGTTTGATCGTTTATACACTGGAGACTGCAGTTACGAAGATCAACTTGTCCTTTGATCTATGGACGAGTGGCAACAAGCTCGCTCTGCTTGGTCTGTGTGCTCACTTCATTGATATCAACGGCCAACCGGTGACATCACTGCTAGCACTGCCGAAGCAGACCGGACGACATACTGGCGTCCGGATTGCAGACACTGTAAGCGACATTATCGCTCACTACAACCTGAACGACAAGATTGGCTGGTTCACTAGCGACAACGCTTCAAGCAACGTCACTTGTATGGACCAGCTAGCAAAGGAGCACTGTTTTGACCGTAACGAGCGGTGGATCCGCTGTTGTGGCCATATCTTCAACCTTGTTGGCCAACAAGCGCTCTTCGGTCACAACGAGGAGGTGTTTAGCACCGATATTGACCAGATGGAGCTTGAAGAACAACAGCTGATCCTCTGGCGACGTCGTGGTCCAATTGGCAAGCTCCACAACGTGATACACTGGATCAATCGATCACCACAACGTTGTGAACGGTTCTACGAGTATCAGAAGGAGCTGATAGCACCAATCAGACCAGATGGCAAGAAGGAGGTATATCAATTGATTACTGACGTCACTACACGCTGGAACAGCTTCTACGACAGTGCCAAACGAGCTGTCTACTTACAACCGGCTATTGAAGCTATATTGGACGAAGAGCTCACAGCTTATGACAGACAGGTCCGCCAAACCAGGCTCAAACTCAAATCGCAGCGCCAGTAGCCAAAACGCCCCGCTATCCTCGACGACGTCCTCTCTGCAGTCGACCGGAGCGTCATCAGTGAATATCTGACGATATTGAAGCCAATCAAAGACGCCACCAAGCAGCTGCAAGGCCATGTTGGTGGCAAATTCGGCTCAATATGGCAGGCGCTACCTGTGTTCGAAGAGCTGATGATCCACTTTGAAGAGCAGGCAAAGCTCTATCCCATCAAAGCCAACCTCGGGAGCAGCATGCACTTACAACCACCTTCCGGTTTTAGCCAGGAGCTAGATAAGACGATTGAGAGCCAACTAACGTCACTTCCGGACGACTAGACGACTGCAGAAGACCACTTCTCAATCAATATTGATCTTGCTTGGTCAAAGCTCAATGAATATTATCAGAAGCTTGACAATTCACCTTTCGACGTAGCTGCAGTGGTCCTTCACCCCTGTCAGAAGTGGCGTTGGCTTGAACAGAAGTGGAAGGAGCGGCAGTCTTGGCTATCAGCTGCAAGCACTGCGTTCAACGAACTGGCCAATCAATATCGATACTGGCAGCCACCAGAGGGCTTACATTCACCTTCAAAGCGTCAAAAGGTAGCTCCTGACGTCACAACTAGCTCGGATAGCTATCCGAGTAACGAAGACGAGGACCAGCCGCTAGATATTGACCAGCAGCTGGCTAATCACAAGCGAGACAGCAGTTACAGGCACTCGAAGGTCAAGATGGATACTTCACCGATTGAATATTGGCTCAACAAGCGCCTTGATTGGCCACAATTGGCTGCTCTCGCCCTTGATATCTTTGCTACACCGGTGATGTCAGACGAGCCTGAGCGTGTGTTTAGTACTACTGGAGCTACAGTCCATCCACGTCGACGAGCGCTATTGGACGACACCATTAACAATCTTATGACAGTGAAGGCGTGGAGCCAATCAGGGTTGATCAAATTGGACAGGTATGGGTCTACTTTCACTTCTACAGGCACCTCCGGCCCTTGCTGACGTCACAAGAACCTTCTCTAGCACCCTGCCGGCTACTGCCGAGCCTTTACCTACTCCTCTGACCACTCCGCAGCCAATAGCAGTCGATTGAGCTACATTCACTTTATCATACACGCCCCCAGTCACCTTCCTAATCAGGCAACTCTGCAGAGCCTTGGCGAACAATCAAGCCTCAATCAAGCCAATTTCATTCACTTGCCTTGCTTGCAAGGCAAGCCAGGCCTTCTGATTGGTCAATCAAGCCAATCCACGTGCTCCAGATTGCTTGGCTTGATTGTGCACAGGTCTATTTCATACTCCTCTCCAACCTGAGGACTCGCAGGTTCTGGTGAGGGTACCTAGGAGGTACCAGCCTCTTCAGCATTAAAGGCCTTGTGTGACCTTCTGACTTGCTGCTTCTTCAAGGCTGCCACTTCTACGGTGAGCTTCTTCACCAAGGCCCTAAGGTCATCATCGCTTGACTTTCTTCTTCTATGGCCAGGTGGTGGAGATCTCCCAGCCTAGAGTAGGAATCGGTGACCTCTCCACGTTTGAGGTCTCCATTGCGCGGTGGTGCCTCTGTTCTACTCCGCTGGAGGTAGAAGTAATCTTTGAATCCAGGTACTGCTGCTACTCGGTGTAGCTAAGAATGGTAACGTCGAAACGAAGGTATGAGGCTCGGCTTGGCGAACCGAAGTGCCTCGAATTGCGACGGTGAAGTTGGTGCTGGTGTATACGTCTCCTAACCAGCAGAGACAAGTGGCAGTACTGCCAGATGGACACAGTGTCCAATAGCAGTCCCCTGGAGTGCTCTTCTGTAGTGAACTTCTCTCAACTACAGGTATCTCACTTGGTGCTCAGAAGTCGAGCTGTAAGTGAGCCAGGGCCTTTCACGACTTATCTGTACACTCTAGCCAATAGAGCTTCCTTGTACAGGGCGGAGGCGTAGCCTTGGTGAGCCACTAATCTTTGTCCGTAGCGGATTAAGTGCGCTTTTCTATTGCAGGATAGGGAGTATCCTCTGCAAACCCGGGCGCGTAACCTGTTGAATTACCTCCGCCGAGTTATACCCCTTCTCCTGGGAAGTCCGCAGAAGACCCGGTTCAGCGTGGAGTAATCGTGTGGTGTACAATGGGTACAGTGGAAGTAGGATCTCCCTATTCTTTAACTATAAGGACAGACTGCAATAGGAACCAACCGGTGCCAGCAAACGTGGTGCGTTGATTAGTTGTCTATCTCGGAGAGGAGCTGAGATTCCATCTCAGCTCCAGACTGTGTCACTAAGCTTGGTGCCTAAGGCTCCCACTGTCCTCTAGATGCTGTATTCACAACACTTATATAAATGTTTCCCTCTTCTTATATAAATTATTCATACTAGTAATAACGTGCTTCACTACCGAGCGGGTCACACCACCGAGTAGTTCAAAACGCGTCCACAACGCGTCTTTGAGCTTCTTCCTCTTTTTGTATAACAATATTTGGTTACAATGCCACCTCAAACTGAGGGACGTGTTTCTTTAGCCCTTCAAGCATATACTAGCCATCAAGTCTCGTCCCTTCGAGCTGCAGCAAGCGCGTACGACGTTCCATTCGAGACCCTTCGACGACGACACCCCGGTATACAATCAAGAGCAGAGAGCACCTCAAACTCGCGCAAACTTACTAGTAACGAAGAAGACGTCCTTGTTCGGAAGATTCTACAGCAGTCTGCCCGCCAAACCAGCCAAGCTCTTCATCAGGGTGCGCAAGCGGGTAGTCGGCGACTTGGGTAAGCAGATCGACTGAGGATTGGTGTACCCTGAGAAAAAAAATTCCGTTATTGAGCCCCTGATGATCTGCTGTTACTAGAGCAAAGACGCTGTCCAAGTTGTCCGGGGGCAGGAAGATGCATGGAGAAATTGCGGGATTGACAACAATCGAGTCGGCGTCGACCCACCTGTATGTCCACATGAGAACATTAGTCCGGGAGCTTCGTTATGATCGCTCGCTTCTCCAAGGGAGGACACTCACATCAGCCACTGCTTCCTCTCCTGAGCCGGCTTCGACAGCTCGCGCAGCATTGTCGCCAACAGAAAATAATGTTTGCTGTAGAGCTTGCGACTGGTGAGGTCCTGCTCCAGACTCTCAAAGCCGCACCCCCAGCGTTCACAATGTCGACGGTGCGAATCCAAGGCAGCTTCTAGCGGAGGAAACTTGTGCGCTCCATACAGCATTGACACCTTTATTACGGAGCATGGTGAGCGCTCCAACGGCAGAGGAGGTATCTGTGGCTGCTGAGTGCGAGATGATGTCGACGTAACGACGGGACTTGAGTCCAGAGGAGTGGCCGGCTTCGTATAGCTGTTGAAGGAGGTCGATGGCGGTTAGGACCGAGAAGACAAGCTGTAGATGGTATGGATCAAAACGACGATTACGAAAGTAGCTGCAGCCAAGTAGCGTTTCCTAAAGCGCCTGGCAGAAATTAGCAGATAGGTCAAGTTCGGACTACGGTTCGTATTACCGCTGCAAGGACATGAAGAAGTCTATATATAGGAAGTGGAATATCGAATCGGAGCCTACCAGGTCGATATACATGAGTGGGATGATTTGTCAAGCCCGACAAAGGGTTGGCGATGGTTGTCGGTCGCATGTGAAGATCTGTGGGCATCGTGGATCCATTACCCACTAACACCTGGTGAAAATGTGACGGCCTCCAAAGTCAGATACGCGGTGGAGAACGCGGATGTTGAGTCACGTGATATTTACCATAGCATCGCCTGGTTTAGTCACGTGCGTTCATGTGCCAAGGGCCAGCCTTGCAGGGTCGCTCGATCTCCCGCGCTAGTATGCGGTCGTTGTTCTTTGGATGCGCACTATCGATACTGTCTTGAATATGGTAACATACTGGGGAATACCCGCTTTGTACGGGCACGGGGACAAAGTCAGATGGACTAGGAAAGGGTTTGTGGCAGTGTGAAGTGCTTCTCTACACCGGGTTCAAGACTAATCAGTTTTGTGTCTCATTCTCAGTCCGGATCCCCAACGTCTACGTTAACGTTATCGGAACGGAACAATTGAGGACAAAGTACGATCCTCCTGTATCCTTACGACCTAACTCCGACAAACGAAGGCTTAAAAAGACTTCAATGCCACTCTTGATGTTCATGTCCAATGGACATCATGGATGTCCTTCTCCGTATTCGAGTTCAATTGTTGAGGTATCTGTTGGATTACAATGATAGCATCGAACGCAGGCAAGAGCCACAGGCTCCCGAGCCGTCCTTCACAAAAACAATCTCCTCGCCATCCATCACAAGGCATGTGCAGCTACACTTCTACACTACGCCAGGCTTCGATACCGGCGAATGTGGCGCGCAAGCACGACACCCGCTTGTGGTCGACTTCCATGGAGGCGGTCTTACTGCCGGTCTGCCTTCGATGGATGCTCGTTGGGCAGGCAGCCTTATCGCGACTGAGGCACGGCCGGTCGTCGTTGGTGTTAATTACGGCCTGGCTCCCGAGAACCCATTCCCGGCTGCTTTACAAGATGCCACGGCTGCCCTGCTATGGCTCGCGACTGACGGTGCTGCTGAATACGGTCTTGACGTGCAGCGCGTTATCCTGACGGGCTTCAGTGGCGGTGGCACTCTTGCTCTCGCGGTGCCCATCTGGCTGGCGTCGCGAAAGGACAACGCTGCAGTCTCACCTACTGACGCCGAGATCTTACCGAGTATTGACAGCTTGTTGTCCAAGCTCCCTCATCCTCTTCGTGGCACCATCGCTATCTACCCGGGTATTGACTTTCGGCTTCAACGTAAGCCAGCGAAGAGCCTACTCGGCCGCTTCATGCACAGCACCTGGGACGACGCATTTTTCAAGCGATCTCCTGTGTACTCTCCCTTCGTCTCGCCTGCTGCGGCTGGCGATTCATTGCTAAAAAATGGTCTGCCTGAACACGTTGCCCTATATTCCGTTTCTGACGATGATCTTTCGGGGCCGTGCGAGGATTTTCGAAAGCGCCTTGCTTCCCTCGGTAAGCGAGCCAGTGGAGATGTTGAGCCAGACGCAGCTCACGCATGGGACAAGATGCCCATCCGAAAAGACACCGCTGCACGCTGGCAGAAGAGGCATGACTGGTTCATGCGGATGGCGCATGTTGCAGAGAATATGCTGCTGGCGTAAAAGCTCTTTGCAGCTGACGACGGTGTAGAAATGGAAAAATTCGACGCGCTTGTGGAAGCTATGAGAAGCGAGTGGTGGACCAGGGTGGTCCTAAACAGTACTTCAACAAACTGTTTGTTTGGTTCGCCTTATCTGAACCGATCAAATAAATGCGTTTTCTACAGTCGATCAAACAGACAATTACTTCCGTTTGTTTGGTCGTTTGCCAAACATGCCTCCGCAGTAATAGGTTCTACATTGTCCGTTACCATGGATAATTGTGTGACTTGATCCAGGGTTAGAGTTGGGGTTATTTCGCGGAGTGCTTAGGGGCTCCGCCGAATTCTTTAGCTCCCGTCCTGTCAGCGTCGGCTTACCGCGTTCCGCCTTGGGAAAATGAACGCGCGGGGCAGAACCGCCGTAGCCAAGGTTGCGGCCGATAGAGATAGGCCAGGTAGGGATGTTGTGCTTGTCCGCCCACTTGACTACCTTGGAAACGCTTTCCGTGTTCTCGGGCCAGCAGACATTCTGCTCGGAGAGTGGGATGGCGTGGTAATCGCCGTCCACGAGGTTGACGTCATTCACTGTGACCCACTCGAGGCCAATCTGGCTTCTCAGGTCGTGGAGTGCCGAAAAACCCTTGCCTCGGTCCTGGAAAATCCACGCTCTTACTCAATTCTTCCCACTCGTCACGCGAGTTAAGCAAAACCCGAGCATGGTTCTTGATTGTCATATACGCATCGGTCCCTAGCGCCACGACTTGCGGTGTAGGTTTGCCAGAAGCTAGACCTTCTGATCTGACTACATCAACGATTCTGCGTACACACTCGAAAGGATCGCCAGGCTGGTTACCGGCTATTCCTTGAAATGCACGAGACATAGCAGCAAAACCAGGGCCATAGTCTTCGATACTCGGTGGTGTGACTTTGCCATGTCCTACGAATCAGTTCGAATGAAGCCCATGTCGAAAATGATTGGTTTGATACCGAATTCACCAATCTCTGCGGCAAGGGTCTTCGAATATGCTGTTTTGGTTAGTTTAGCTGACGAGAAGTATAGTATAATCGAACTGGTTATCTACCTGCTATCGCGTGTTTGCTCACCGCGTATGGCCCTCCAGCAGGAGTTGACACGTGCGCATAGATGGAATTCATGAAAGCGATTGTGCCGGTCTTCCTGCTCCGAAAGTGTGGCAAAAGGCTAGCAACAAGGTTCGTCACGCCGTAGAAATTGACCGTAAGTTGTCTGGTCCATATATCGGAGCTGAATTTTTGTCAACCCTCTGGAACTCCTACAGGACCCTTGACGTACGTCGCTTCCTCCGCATATATCATCTCGCCATACCCGGCGTTGGGAACCAAAACATCAATGGCGCCATATATCTCTAGAGCTTTCTCGACAACGGCACCTAGAGCGGCCGGCGTGGCAGTGACATCAAGCTCGAGTACAGCAGCACCAGCGTTCTCGAGCTTCTTCAGTCTGTCGACAGGCGACCGTGCGGTAGCGATGACTTTGTCGCCTCTTGCAAGAACAGCCTGGGTAAGCGCTTCGCCGAGTCCGCTCGAGCAGCCGGTAATGAGCCATATGAGTTCTGGCATGGTATGAAAAAAATGTCTTTCCTTTCTCTGCAGCAGTGTTGAAAGTAGCTGTGAATTTGCAAGATTTTGGTATTGGTGTTGGAGCACCCCGCATTAAGTAGCAGGCAGTGACTGACCATGCCGAGGTCCGCCGGACGAAGTTCAAGCCGCTGGAACTCCTAGTGACTTCGGTGCAAGGTCACAGATTGTTTACGCGTGGCACCGATCATGTTTACTCTAAAAATAGACGGCCGTTGCCGCAGAATTACTCAGGCAATGCACAGATTTGGAGAATGGCAGAACCCCGAGGCTCCCATCTTCAGATTCTTCACATGTCTATCGCTGCACTATCTCCTGCTTCTGTCACAGACAAGTAGCTATTCCAGTTCCGACAGTGTTGATTGACGTACATCATGTGGGGTCTACTCTTCCCACAATTACGCAAAGACGAAGACGAAAACTGTCCGACCCGAGTACCACAAACCTTGAGGAATTGTCAGCCGGAGGGCTTTATTACTAGTCGTGTATTCGTGCGGTCCACTGCCATGATTTCAAGTAGATGCACTGTGGTTCAGTATAGGAAGGAGCCGCTCTATAACCCAAAAAGGCTCGATCGTTTCGACCCTCGCATCCGACTGACTTATGTCACGACGCACGACAGACTCCAGAAGCTAGCAACGGCGTCAGGCCACTTCTAAAGTACTCCTCCCCTGAACATGTAGAGAACGACTGAGAAAGCGAATGGCAACGATTGCCAATAGGTCATTCGTTCTATAAGGCCCACTCCCGGTTAGTTCGGTAACTGGCTAAGAAGCGCTAGTGACGCTGATTATCCAGAATTGACCACCTAGCCAGCGTCCTTTGTTTCGCGCCGTGAGAAACTTGGCCGTTCGTGGGCAACAGATCCTGGATTACACCGCCACTTTAGTGACGGAGAGTACTAAGCGTAAAGAATGCGTTTGCAGCAGCCCGCCAAAATGGAGGACTGCCTGAGCGTAATCAAGCAATCTTCATCGACGATCACTATGGGTACTACGTGGGTGGAGCGGCACTAAGCGGGGTACACACAGAGCCATCAAGTACATTATTCCGCGGTGTTAAAAAGGGTCGCGGAATTCGGTCCACGCGAATCGCGAATCCGTCCGAAAATAGTCATCTTCTTCCTTGTGCTCTTGCCGATTCTTCTCTTCCAAAAGGAGAAAACAATCCTCAAACTGACGATCCGCCGCGTACACGAGAGAAGTTCTCCGCTTCGTCCATTGTCGTCAGCGCTCGGTCTTCAAGCTCCAGTCATTTAAACAGTCGCCCATCTCCTCTTACGCCTGATTCGCAACCTATGCTCCAAGCCATGGAAAGATACAAAAAGTAACATTGCCTATTCATGTTTGACAATATGCGCACGCGTTCGCACCTTTTCTTCCGGTACTTCTCGACCAGTCCGCAATTGAGCCCTGTTTACCACCCGTTCATTATGTCAGCTTATCTGGGCGGTGAAAGATGGACAAAACGTGCGCGAGTCTCACCATCCCGCAGGAAAGAGATCATGGAGGACATGCTACCGCTTATCGGGGTGATACCATAAGAAGTTGCTCAGAGCAATACAAAGCGAACGTCGCAGAGGCTTGGATGTGAGAGGTGAGGCAGTTTGTGTTACAGTGGAGTAGCGAGTTACGATGGTAATTCCTCAACAGGGTTGGTATCCTTTGCGAACGAACACGTGTTCAATGTCATTAAAAAAGACTTTCTATTTGCTTTGCACCGAAACGCAGAGCTCGCTGTTGTAGCGCCGAACGACAACGTAACTGTCATTCCAGATCACATCTTTGAGAAGGTCACGCCCTTGATCCTGATCAGGCATCCGATCGTTCACATCAGCTCGGCGTATCGTAGCATGGTTGGTTCCATGCAAATACGGGCAGGGATTGAGGATTCTGAGATACTTACTCCAGTCAATTTCTCACACTACCTTTTCGACCTATTTCGGAACCAAGGGAGAACACCAGTAGTTGTCGACGGAGAGGACATCGTCTAGCGGACCAAAGATTGCACACGTAACATTTGCATAGTTCTTGGCATTGATCACACCAGATTTAGCGAGTCGTGGGAGCCGTGGCCGATGGAGAAAAGACATTCCAATCCCGCAATGACCATGTTTATGGAAACTGTATACGTATCAACAGGAATCGAGAGACCAGACGTGCAAGTAAGCTGCCTTTCTATCCTCGCAGACGAGACTTTTGACTGATCTGGACGTCATTCGACAGTCGACGGAGCCCAATCTTGACATAGTCATGGAAGGGTGGATTGCAGAATACTGTCAAGAGGAAGCTGATAAGCTCGCAAGGCTTGTGCAACTCAACATGCCTCATTACAATTACCTGAGTCATTTCAAAGCTTGAACTATGTCATCTTAGGATATCGCTCGAGCTTGCCGCGTGCAACTAGGGAGTGCCAGGCTAAAGTGGCCTGTCGTCTAAGCAATGGCTAGTCATGTTTATACTTGTAATCTCGTCGTTGCTACCACAAATGCTCTTTGTTGCATTCTCTTGGCCAACTCCACGTGACCTCACTCGCCTGAACTTGGCCTCCGTCGTTGAGCGCTTAGACATTTCCGCCAGCTGCAGGCCTTGACGCTCTTATGAGAGCCACCATCTTCTACGAGTTTTCGATCCGAACTGTTGCGAGCCTATTGCATGGCTTCTTTACTGGATCTCACCTTGGACGTATGCAACCCATGTTCGGTAGCTTCCGGACCGTTGCGAAGGCGATCGCAGAGGCTGAGGCGAGTATTCGTCCGGTCCGATGCCAATTTGACAACGCCACTAAGCTATGGATCAGCCTTTACTCGTTCGCAGAAACGTATCTGCTGTCGTGAGTCGGTACCCGGAATGAAGAAGTTAACATTATCACTGCAGATGATAGTGGCCGCACCAAGACGTAACGACCGATGGAGAGGAATCAACGCACCCTATGTGGTGGCCCTGAGCGTGCACGACTAGCAACCATTATTAAGACGGGTGGCATGAGGGAGGGGGCAAACCGAATCGGCCGAATATTCGCATCGCGACAAGTTCGTCCGCGAGACACGGCAGTAAATAAGTCTGCCGCAGTGGATCAGTGAATAACCTGTATATGTGCTTTTGCAGCAGTGACCGTAGTTCCTTCCAAGCAGTCGGCGGGATTTGCCCGCCCCCAGTGGGTTGAATGGACTTGCTTGAAAGCTTGCGTCCCTGCTTGCTTCGAAAGTGGTTGGGCCGTGGTCCAGCTGGCCGGCTCTTTTTCATGGGGTTTGCCCTCGGTTGGGAGAAGAAGAGTTCCGGTGACGTCGTAACAGAAGTTCTGCAGCATGCGACTAGCACTTTCTCTGTTGGATTCGAAGAGATGACGAAGCAGACGTCCCTGATTCACCCCTTCATAGCATGACATGAATGCATGATTGTTCAAGACGAGGTTGACGAAGCCAACGGTTCAGGCGCCTAAGGCGAGCAACAAATGCGACTCGTTGTAGCAGAAAGCCATATTTATACGTAGTCTCCAGCAGCTGGGGCGGGCTCGTGTGAATCCCGTGCACCTGTTCTGTATGCCGGCAATTGATCACCGGAGATCCTCTAGTGTGTTGCCACTATCGTCAGCTACCTGACTGGCAATTGATGTGGATCAAGCCTGCACCTATCGAGCGACCGCCCGCGCCTGGGTTTGTCGTGGCGGACCCAGTTATTGAATCACCAGACTGAGGTTGGCTTATGACTGAAATTCTCCGAGAACGTCCGAGAGAATTTGTTAGCGTACGCGTGTTCACCGGCTTGTGTTCCGTTTCATGCTCCTAACGGCTCTTCTGAGCGGTAGAGCTTGAAAGATTGGCTCGCTAAATGGAAGTCCAGTGGATTGCGTCAGCACTGGTCAGATTCGAAAGGCATAGTTGGAAGACTTGCACCGTTTACGTTCCACCATTGCTGTATTTAGCTGCGTACGTACGATCAGAAATCCGTAGGGTTCCAAGCAGCAATGCCGATCCACTGCTGTACCAGCCGTTGTGGTTCTCAAACGAGAGGAATATCTCACGTCCTAAAGCTGTGCCGATGGACATTGATGGCGCGACCCAGGAGTCGGCGACGCGCTTCCACATGTACACCAATGATGCAACGAACCACTCCCAATTCTTGCAGTCTTTTAGCGTCATCGTCTGTTTCGTGGTGCTGCGGGCCATCGAGTTGGTTACAAAAGTCCGCGAGCTCGTGCGCTCCTGTGCGAGTGCTTCTCATTTCGAATGAAGGTGATTCGGCGAAGTGTAACGGGATTACAGATATAGGGAGTCGATGTACGAGTCTAGTGATAAGAACGGTGGGTACGAAACGATCTCGAGGAGAGAATGTCGACTCGAGTCTGAAGGTGTGAATAAAAGGAGAAGGAGACGCAACGTATCCACCAAAGCACTGCAACTTCTTACCCGAAAATGGTCGCTGACGCCACGTACGTTTAGACCGCCAGATGCGAGATCCATGCCGCTCGCTTGTATCAAGGTGACCGCTCGCTTGTGTGCAACAATGCAAGAGGCTTTGTATCCCGCACTAACCCATCGGCAAGGGTTCCCAGACGAGAGACCGATGCACGACCTCACGCTATTATCATGCTCACTTATCACGATCGTGAAGCGAACCTATTCAGACATGCACCCCAGTCCGTTTCCTGCAGAGAAATCACAACAACACTAAAGATTGCTTTGGTGCGAAAGATCCTCCCGATCCTTAGCGGATGGAAGTGACCAGTCCGATGATCGGGCTGCTTCGACATCCATGCGCACGAATAGAGCTCCAATATCCACTATCCCAACATTCGTGCTTCTGTAGTGTCAAGAGAGCACGGAGACTTGATGCAGGGCCGCATCGTCTCCGATACTTGGTTTTCGAAATACTTCCAAATGTCTTCCTTCTGTTGTTCTGTTAAGCAGCGTCCTTTCCCCATCCCTCCTGGCGGATCTTTTTGACTTCTGCTTCAGATATCGAAGCATGATAAGTGTCTTGGACGCCCTGAACAACGTCACAAGCGGACCTTTCCAACCCTAGTAAGACGTAGACAAGCTTTTTGACCTTCTTGTTGATTTTGCTGTAGTCGTTGTCGTCTACAGAGAAGCCTTGCGGGGGGAAGCCTTGCGCGGGGAAGCCTTGCGCGGGGAAGCCTTGTTCGGGGGTTGGTCCCTAGTTCTACGATCATAAGATTCAGATGAACATAAGCGGGCTAGCACTAAACTCACCAGGTTCTGTTCTGCCATTACGGACGGCCGGTTTGAGGGAAGATACTGATTCACTCTCCATGGGGCGTGAAAAGCATTCTTATCAACCAAGACCTGCGACCGTGTGGCACAGCGACCTACTGCAGCGATAATTTGAAACAGCCTGCCAGTTTCTGTCGGCTCGACGCGAACGGATATGTGCCTTGTCGTTCCTAGCGGAACCCATATTTCAACCAGGTCGGTACAACCCCAGTACTTCGTGCGATCCGGAATCTAGCCAACTATGTCCCCCAAAGCGATTGATCACACCCGCCGTACAAACTAGAAGCAATTCCGGCGGTATTTAGCATGTTTCTGTGACTAGGGCACGAACGGAAGCCACTCGATTGGTTTTACCTTCGGAAACCCGCGAAATCAAAGCTCGTAGTTGCACGCAACATTCCCTTCACCAGTCACCATGATGGAGTATTGATCAAAGGAACTCAACCCATCGAAATCTACTAGAGGCAAGTCTCCGTGTAAATACGTCCTTCTTACTGGGGAGTCTAGGATCCCGAAGCTCAGGTCCGGATTCCTGCTAACACAAAGTCATGCAAGTTGCCAGCGCGATTTGGTATTTTATGACCGTTGTTCTTCTGGAACATGGTCAAACAATTGATGCTTGGTTACTTAAGGAGAAGCGTACGTTACTGCATTTGTTATAGGCGAACTATTCAGTACATTTATCTCGGGTGTTGAAGCATTGGATCCTTCTGCAGTTGCTTGGTGCTCGGCGGGTCATTGCGTGTCTATTGTTCTGGGAATTGGCGTCTAATCGGCACTAAAGTTACTGCTTGAAGATCCTAACAATCCTTGTTTCTGTCGACTTAATTAGTAATAGAGACTTATTAAGGTTTTAAATTCGAGGGAGATTACGGAGTAGTTGTGCTTGGCGATGAACGCTTGCTCGGCAGAGAAACGCGTTCACCTCGCCGAACACTTCCCAGCCACGGTGATACACCTCTACACCATGGCTCTTCATCAATCGCCACCGAACAGAACGTCTGCTGAGCCTCCCAGCGACGAAACTATCAGTATCAGGGTTTCTTCAAGGCCACCAAAGCCGAGGAAGTTCCCTGAGGACTATCTCGGTGAAGGGGTTGTGTACTTTGGCGAGGACGGGGTACGTCAACCTCTCTGCTCCTTGCCAACTTTGCTTCGGACTAATCGCGATAAACAGCGCCCTGAGCCTACTGCTAAGCGTCAAGCGGAGCCACCAGTGGAGCAGCCACCACTAAAGCGCCGGGGTCGACCCCGCAAGAGAGCACAAGGTCATATTTACATGAACTACCGTCCAGCGGCGTACACAAGCCAGTCATATGCTGACTGGCCCAGACGATACTGAAAACCCACACGGCTCTTCTCCTGACCACCAATCACCACGTTCGTCCATGTTACGAGTACCTCCCACGAAAAACAGCTTCGGCAAGAACTCGAGTACCACTTCTTGGCCTTCAACATCCGCCGCCATAGTACCCAGCCCTCTTGTGAAGGAGCTGGGAAACGCAATTTGTGAGACTGCAGATACAAGGCCACAAGATCGATCCAGTGTACGTGTTCTACAATCATGGCCGATCAGGCAGGCTTTAATATGGTTGTAACAGGTGCCTCCAAGGTCTAATCGGAGTGGCTTAGAGGATTGTCCATCCCCAGAAGACAACGAAAGCAATGCTCAGGCACTACCGGCAAATACACAACCCTTGGCTCGAGCGGTGACTCCACCAGAACCTGGAAGTAAAGACGATAATGCTTCCACAACAGTTACGGTGCCCACAGCAGGTCTCCCGCTGTACAAGACACCACAGGACTTTCAGACGAACGACTCGCAGACGCCGCACGATGGAACGAGCTATCATCGTGCAGCTATCGTTGAGGGTGTAATGCAGGGACCTGGCACACTTGAGTCATTGACAGCAAGTACTGTATTAATGGACGCTCAATCTGATGGCTGTACGCAAATCGACGCTGTGAACCAACACCGTCACCAACGTTCACATGATGAGCTCATTCAGCTTGGCTTGCAACTTTCAGAGTTCCACACCCTTCTCGACCTCCAGAGTCAGCGGAAAACCGATATAGCGAATCGATCAAAAGAGCTAGACCAGGAGGAACGCGAATTACAAGCTTTGAAAAAGCAAGTGAGTTGTACAGAGGAGGATGTAGCGTTGCGTCGGTCTGAGCTCGGCGATTTGAGGGAGGCTCTCAAGCAACGATATGCCGAGATTGAGCATAAGAAGAAGAATTTGAGGTTGGATTGAGCGAGATGGGTGGTTTGAGCAGTATCTTGATTGTTATTGGTCCAAGACCACAAAGTGTACCTGTAACCTCTCGCCTAGGAAGCCAGTGTCTGCATGACCAAGTTTGGAATGTCCAGCGCACTAAGCTCGCCACGGCTACGGAATAAGTGCTAGGATGCCTTTCCTAGCAGTGCATATGGGATATTGAAGGCCACGATGTACTGAGGGTTCTTGTTCATAGAGACAAGCGACAATGAATATAATCAGTCTTACTGCGTTTCGGCCGCCCAGGACATATGTTGTTGTCCTTACTCTAGATGGTCTGTGAAACACAGCATGAGCGATTCTCGCCTGTATAAGCGCGATCTGGTGCTTAGTGTCTTCCGCACGTCCGGCAAGGCGTCTCCGCAACACGCATCCCCGTCTAGCAGCCCGCTTCAGAGTTTCGCTGCTCCTTTGCCTGCTCTATTACCATCTCTTCACCAGTTCCTCTCAACATCCTTAGGTCAAAGAATCTCCGACAAGGCTCTAGAAGGAATTTCGCTAGCATACCAAGCAGCAATACAAAACCATCGCGTATCTGGCATAAGTTACAGACATTCGAGGCACAGTAGAAAAGGCGTACACAGCCTGGCTTCGATGTTGACTTCCGGTCTCATTACTGTTGTTACAGATTATGATTCGAGACATATATGAGAATCAAATTTCTCGGCGAGTCCAAGTCACCTCGAAGGTTGTCTTGAAGTGGAGCGCGGAAATACCAAAGCTCGAAGGGCATGAGAGCTCTGTCAACGTGGTAGTCATCTCTATACATCGATGCTCCTCGCGCTATGGAAGCGGCATGACTGCTTTTCGCGTGGTGGCATAACGACCAAGTGCTTCATGCTTGCTTGTCATCCATCGACAAGGCTATTTCTAATCTCGCCGCCTCGCGAGGTTCAAATTCCCATGTTGGCTCTGTGCATCTCTAGTAAAGACAAGCATAGTTGGGTGCCCTACTGAGCACAGTCCGGTCCAAGGACAAGTTCCGAAGCTACCAAATGTGTGGCCGAAGGGGACGATGACGGGGGTGAAGAGGACTATGTTGGCTGACTTCCGGACGTTGCCACTGATGGTTTCATTCGTAGCGATGATGAGCCTTAGATGGGTGGTCAGTCGGGAGTGATGAAGAGTCTTGTCAACTTTTCTGATATCCTAATGTCGACGATTAGGCGGAACGGAGATGGGATCGCGAAGACGCATATGGGAAGCTTGGTAATGGGCAAGCTCTTCCAAGATTCGGAGTTTGAGACTAAATGATGGCCGGTGATATGGGTGACTTCTCCTCCAGTATCATGGATTTGCACCATCTGTAGCTCGTGGCACTCAGTTTTCTTCAATGTACAGAAGACCCTGCTCAGCATAGCTTACATGACATCCATTTCACACTTTGGTGGCTTTCACAACCGACAGCGGATCTCTTGAATCCGTTTTCATTCACCTCATCAACCCAGGAATCCATCCTGAGACCCAACATACTCACCACATATTTCGCGATCTTGCGCTGGCGCCTGTTGTAACCCTTCTGCTGCCCTCGAGGCTTTCGGTAGCCTGACCGGGTAGCTGCGCCGTTCCAGGAGTGTGTACGACAAAGGAGGTCGGCATTTGAGCATGGGTTTGGCATCGTGCAGCGACGTAAGATCGGCCGAGAGTGATCAATGCGAACGGCAGACCTGGTCAGTGTGTGTACATGGTAACACAAATCATATTTACGAATCCGGTGTTTTGTGAAAGCTCTATCGGGTGTTTCCCTGTGGATGGAAAGTCCCACGTGGGCTTTCCCTTCAGCGATCTTTAAACACGCTTCGCCACGCCATACTAGATAAGGGCGAGTGCGTGTCGTGAAATCGAAGATGCAGAATCCCGCACGGGCATTCCCTGCAGGTCGTACCGATGCTTACTAGCTGCGGATAGGCGCGCGTACGATAGGCCGCACTATCGAAGATTCCGAATCCCGCACGGGTGTTCCTCAGGGGACCAACAAGAGCACTTTGTCGACCAACGTTGGATGCAGTTACGTCAGACGAGTGTTGATAATTCGAAATCCCGCACCGGCTTCTCTCGAAGGGCGTACCCATGCTTACTTTCACAGCTGGTCTGCAAACTGTTAGTATGGTGCAGCGAGCCAAGCAGCAAGACGTGCACCTTTGTATCTTGAAAGCACCGCACTTCCTACTGTCTTACTTCGCCCATACCGTTCTCTAAGAAGCTCGCAAGGTCAAGGAACCCGCGAGCCCGTTTGGGAGCGTCTTCGTGCAACGATTAAGAGCACGCTCATAGTAACATATTTCTTTTCCGGCATTGCGCTCCAAAGTACACGATCGATGACCTCCACGATGCAAAGGCTCCCGAACGAAAGGACTGATTAGTTTGACTCCCAACCTGCTCCCCAACTAATCTGCAGAATCCACTCTGCTCGTGTCCTCCGAGACGATGTGTGGACAATGCGTACCCCGAGACACCGCAGAACCCTGGATGACTACAACTGCGCCGCACGGTTTCCATCGCTTCCTGGGTCCTGATCTTCGCGTGATTTGGATCAGTCACCGTTGACCCGTCCGAACTCCATATCACTTACCGTGCCGCTCACGTTGAGCTTGGGCTGTAGCTTCCAATAGACCATCCACGTGTAGCTCAAATGCGGGACAGTGAATTGATTTGTCGCGCTTAGGGTCTTCCATAGTCAGTCACTGTTGACCCATCCGAACTTCATGTCACTTACCATGCTACTGTTCAGGTCGGAATGCAACTGCAGCTTCCAACCATCCATTGAACGTCATGCTCTTCTCCGATCCCTTCGGAAGGACAAGGTCGGGACCTTCTTGCTGAGGACCGGCCATCGTTATGGTGAAAAAGGAGAGACTGAAGGGCGAGAACCTTTGCTGAACTTATATCGCCGATCAAGGCCCTCTCGCTTAACCTTGTTAATGTACTTCATGAGGCTTAGAAGCTCCTTCTTAGCATACCACAAGCAAGGACTGGGAGTCCCGCAGGCGGCACGCCAGACGCTTGCACGGTACACCGTCTCCAACCGGAAGTAGCGGGATCTCGATCGTCAGTCGTAAGTCCGAGAGATAATGAGGCAGCTGCAGGGGTTGCAGATAGAGTATTGATAAGCTGAATGTGCAATATCTGGTAGATGGAAACTGCAAACAGGATGTCGTGCTTGTTCGTCTTCGTCCACCCCATCATCACTGGCTTCGTATCGCACAGGTGTGGCGGCTGGTCGTATGCATCGTGGTCCGGGTGGATGCGCTGCTCAGCTGACTGCTTCTCCTGACCAGTCCCGAACCATGCTGTCTCGGCGCGTGAAGAATCCGACAACTGCCGTCTTGTAGTAGAAGAAGCCGAATCCCATACCGTGTTCGTATTTGGTGTAGAGCAAGCTCAGGTACGAACCCGTTGTGGGGTATAAGTAAATTAAGCACAGCGAGGCAGGTAGCAGGACGCAGTCCAACTTTCACTTCGCGCATCGGTCCAAAATGTCGTTCTACTGCACGGTTGCTCTAACGCGGCCGCTCGAAGGACGACCTTCCAGTATGTCGCGGTATCTAATGGAGCTCGCTTTCTGTTTCGAGTGCCGTAGTACTCTAAGAAGCTCGCTTGCCATGTCGAGCGCCATTTCGAGCTGTTCGGCCAGGTCTTCCCAGGTACCGATGATGCCGAGCACTGTACAACTCCACATCGCAAAGCCTAAAAAGCGGGATACATCGCTGAGATTATTCCAGACAACGGCAAGACAGTACCCAATGCCGCCATAACAGAATAGCTTTCGGACGAGCTGTAAGCTGGGACTGCGCTGCAGGTAAGTGGAAAGGTCCAGAATCATCATGAGGGCGGCGCCATACGAGATGAATATCTGAACGAAGCTCATGTTGCAAATTGCGGTTGTGGAGGAATTGTCCAGTTCGATGTTGTGAAATCGTTAGGAGGAAGCTGAAAACCGTGGAAGGACGGAATGAAGTTCGAGGTGCAGATGTTCGCCGTCACTTGAGTATGTTGGGAAAGGATATTGATCTTGCTCCACGTCCTTGCGAGACATGCGTTTTATACGTGGGCGAAAGACAAATGATGTGTACAGTACAAGCGTGTCAGTGATCGAACGACGGTCCTATACGTCCACGACAATGAATGCAGTAACGAACATACTGGACGCTCAAAACCATTTGCTAGAAGATCGGCAGCGTCACTAGTGCATCCGTCGGTGGCGTCCAAGTCTGGATTCGTATCAACCAATCATAATTATTCTTTCATAGGGAGTGATAAGCTACACTGAACTCATCTGTTCAGGCCTGTGCACAATCAATCATCGCAATTTTGGAGGCCTAAATTGACGTTGATTAACCAACTAGAGGCTCGGATTGGCGTTGCAACTAAGGCAAGTGAATGAAATTGGCGTTGATTGCGTTAATTAACTAGTGCCAAGCCGGAGGAGCCGGAGGAGCCGGAGCAAGTTGAATGCAGCTATATTAGATTAGATTAACGGTCTTAATAGACTCTTAAAGTACCTATCAACTATTAGGAGAGCTAGAGAAGCTAGTTAAAGCCGTCTGTTTAGCTAAGAGATAGCTAAACTAGGAGCTATTAATATTAGTAAGCCGAGAAGATATCTATTAAAGTAAATATAATCCTACTGTGAGGGGAGTTGTGAACAGGCAGTATCGATACGAGCAAGCAGTGGTTTTGAGTGACTACGAATATCTAAGGAGGAGAGACGGTCACGGGGAAGTAGAGCTCATATGGCGGTCGGCCCCAGGGGCGGTACCGGCAGGCCAGCGGAGCTGGGTTGTCACGTGTAGGCTCCCCTGACAACTATCCCCCCCTCCCAAGGCTTCGTCCTCGGAGCCAGCAACGCACAGTCCTTGTAGGCACCGCAGCGCTGCAGCGCTGGTTGCGCGCTTGCTTGTCGCGGTGCTGTGTCGCTGCAGCAGCGATCTTCACATGCTGAGCGCACATGCCGTTCAGCAGCGGTGGGCATGTGTAACCGACGGCGGAGTCACCTGGCCCCTGCGGTGTCGCTGTAGCGTCACGAGGGCCTTCCGGTGTCGCTCCGGCGGCGGTATCGCATGGGTGGGGCTATATCAGAGCTTCATTTGCTCCTTCAACCTTCCACCTTGCATCCACATCACCACAGGTCTTTGAAGCCCTTTGACCTTCTCATTCATTCATCATCACTTCATCATGTCTGGCAGCAACACGTCTGGTGGCTCTGGTGGCAAGAGAACGACACCTCCATCTGGTGAGCGTCGTTCTCAGACCAACCGTAGCTCTGCTCCGCCTGACAACCGTCGCGGTGGTGCTCCTGGTGAGTTCCTTAGCTGCTCCCGCATCGCACCTGCTAATCATCGTAGCTGGGCCCAATGCGAGCGCCGTGAACATCAACTACCGTCCTTCTGGCTTCACGCCGATCAATGCACCTGCGACAGAATACCCATATGGTCGTCCTGGTGCGCCGTATGCTATGACTCACGGTGGCTGGCGTGCAGGTGCCGAAGGCAGTCCTCAATCTTTCGCCAATCCTCTGACGCTGGAGACTCGCAACCTCTCCGGTACAGGGCCGGCCTCTCCGCGGTTCTCTCCTCAAGCTCCGAACCCGAGCCCCCTCAGCAACCCCAACTCGATGGTGAAGGCCCAGCGTGCTCTCGGTCTTGAGTCATTGAAGCCTGTGTCGGACGCTGAGAAGAAGCCGTATTGGGCATACAATCTCGACGAGACCAACGTGTCTTCGAAGGACCTCCTCGTCGTCCCCAACCTTCCGGAGCAAGTCATGCCACGACCGGATCTCCGTCGTCACATCTGCCGTGAGTGCATCCGCCGCTGGGGCCTCGATGCGCTGCCGGCCAGCTCCAGCTGCTCTTGCGCCTCTCCGAGCGACAAGTGTGGCAACTGCAAGAGTTCGAAATCGAATCCCAAGTGCGATGCTGGGTATCCGGCTGAGTTCAACCGCACCCTCAACATGGTGGAGTGGTACCGCCAGCGTGCCATCCGCGATGACGGAGCTGACCCCTTCCGGGTCGCTACTCGTCAGTCTGAGTTCCGTGCTTACTGCAAGAGCTTCACCACCCGTCTCCGCGCGGTTGTCGAGGAAGTGGAGAACGACTACGACAACAGCATCTCGAAGTGGCGTGCTGCTCGCCGTGCGTCGTTCGAGAAGAACAGTCGTTCTTTCAAGGATCGCATGGGCATCTCCGGCAGTATGGAGCCGAGCAACATCGTGTCCAACCGTGAGATGGAGCTTGGAGCGGTGCGCAGCATGACGAATCAGGAGAAGCGTCTGGCGTACTACGGCAGGGCAGCGATGTGAGGCCGGTGAGCGAACGGCTCGCAAGCGCGCGGGTTGGAGAGGATAGTGTGTGTCCACTGCACCTTTGCGGTGAGGTCACTGGTCCTCTCCTGGGGAGAGCCTGGTACGGAACAAGAGCGTGTGTTTTCTTCTACTTCACATCCCCGATCCTCCGCAGTGCTGTGCACTCGTGTAGGGGTGATCTATGATTGCGAGAGACTCATGCGGCTACAAGGCGTGAGCAAATGAACTTCTGTTACACTTCTCAATCATTGAACTGCCTTGCGTGGTCTGCCTCTCCTCCTTTTGGTAGGAGGTGCGGTTAAATCTAAGTTCGAGGTTCCGCCCTGGTGCAGCGTAGCCTCCGCGGAGGTGCCGGAGCTTTCGCGTGTCAAACCGTTTGCCTCCAGGTATGACTGTAGCAACTCGTTCGCACCCTCTAGCTCATCATCGTACTTGAGCTCGTCATACTCCTGTGAGTAACCTCTCCAGCGTATTTGGTACAGCCTCTTCCCTCTGCTGTCCAGGCTGTGTGCAACGATCTTCTCGATCTCGTATCGGTCGCCATCATCGTCCTCAAGCTCGTCCACCGGTGGCGGCTGGTACCCTTTCCTGGTCCTGTACGGCTCCAGTAAGGAGACGTGGAAGGTCGGGTGTAGTCTCTTCATGGACTGTGGCAGATTGAGCTTGTATGCTTGTTTGCCCACCCGTTGGATGATGGTAAATGGCCCTAGATACTTGTTATCAAGCTTCTTGTGTGGCCTCTTGCTTCTGATGTTCCGTCCGTTAACGAGTACTTGGTCTCCAACGGGGAATTGCTCTCAACTTCGCTATCATATATGTCGCATCATTACCAAAATTTTGTCCGGTGGTCTCAGAAGTTTCGAAGGCAAGAATCTGGCATTGTCATCGGATTTGTCAGCGGATAGGTCAATGAGCTGTCGTCATAAGCGGGGATCGTGTCTCACGTGAGTGGAGGGTGAGATACAGTATTTGAACAGCCGCAGATTCGGCAAAAGATCACAGACGTGGGGTTGTTCCAGACAATGACAAAGAAGTCGTCCCAATTCGATATTCCCAATCCGCGTGGGGGCTTTGTAACTAACAACGTTAGATTTCCTGCGTTGACTTATATCAAGATGTCGATGGCGATGGGATCGTTTCGTTGGCAGGCCTTAATCCAGCAGGGTTTTCCGATTCGCGTTCCGATCCGACCATTTTTCCGATCCGCCGCGTGCGTGCGTGCTTGAACTGCGTTCCGTTCCTAGCCCGGCGCCTTGCCCGCCCCCATATCCTGGGTACCAATGCCGCACACCGATGAATCTCAAACTTTCGCTAGACCTATCACGGTGAGCTATTGCTGGACTACACAAAACGCGCGCGTTCCCTACCGCGTTGCTTCGACATCATGTTGCGGTAAGCTCCTCACTCCCATCATTCAAAAAACTCGCCTTAGGCTGCTTGTTTTTTGACTAAGTCTCTCTTAGGGTTAGGGTCAAAAACTACAAATTGTTTGGAACTTTGAACTACCAATTGTTAGCTCTAAACCTCCCATCCGCGCGCGAGGCACCTGTGCCCGATTAGTTAGGCCTTAGGGTTGCCTTACCACGCTAGCCCGACGAACCGTCTGAAAACCCCGGCCTGTTCGGTGAGCGAGCGACATCGCACCCTGATCTTCAGCCAATTCCCAGCATTCTAGTCATCGTCAATGTCTTCCAAGGAGCTGCCATATCAGCGTCTGAACAGATACACTCGCAATGCACGCAGCTTCTTTGTTGCGTAGCGCATCGATTCCCATGTTTCCAGTTCGTGTACAAACTTGCATTATATGCCAACGCTTTCTTTACATTTGCGCGGGTGCTTTTACTCGCGCATCGCCAAGCACATTTTTGATAGACCTCCGAGGCGTCGTGGACTCGATGGCCATGCCGGACCTTGTGGACCAAATTGTTTACGGGCGGGCAGATGCAGGAGAAGTATTGGTCAACTTTGGAATTTGCAGAGGCTGAGGCCGGTCGGCAATTAGAACGCCAGATCTTCGTGCTCGGACTCAAGAAACTGTTCGGCGGCGATAATGCAGCGACGATATCTTCCCTTGGACCGTGCCAATCGTTCAGCTATGCTCTACAGCATGCTGGCGGTCTTCACTCGGTACGTAGATGTTGTGCCGTCATGAACAGCCGGAGTTGGGGGCATCATCGCCATCGTCGAAAAAAGGATGCCTCCTTGCCGACCGACTTCAAAAACACGCTCACTTCAAAGTCCACCATCCATCCTCTTCACCCCACTTCACTTTTCTCCACTGGCAACTCAATCAACGACTCCACCACATTCCCTACGAACCACGGCCGATACACCACGGCCGTCCACTCCACAAGTCTCTGCAGGGCAGCCACAACCTGATAAACCCCCCTCACGGTCCCCGTATCTCCAATTGGCACCTGCGACCACCTCACCGCCTCATTACGCCGAATTTCAAAGTAGTTGAAACACCATTTGCTCCCTTGCACCACCAACAACGGTAAAGCGGGGATTTCTGCATCTGGACGCCCAATTTTATGCAGCAGCGCCTTCAACGTCATAGCATGTGCGTGCGCCCAGATGCTGAGTTGTAGTCCGGCTTCTTGACCATGCGAGCCTTCGAGTTTCGTCTCGATGCTTACGGCGGGTGGAGAGTAGCAGAGAGGTTGGTAGGTGGAATGGGAAAGGGTGTCGATGTGGCGACTTGATAAGGCAGTGATTGCTGTATCGGGAATTGTGAAGGTGATGGCTAGGTCAGCTTTGCGTGAGGAGCCTGTTGCGTCGTTAGTGATGGCTGCGGTGGTGATGTTTTCGCATCGGACATGCTGGGATGCGATAGAGCGGGCGCAGGCTTCGGCGAGGAGTGGGTAGTGGACGTTACAGTTCCATGCCGCTTCGGATCGGCCCAGGCGGATGTTCTGCTTTGTTGTTTCCACGATGGCTTGGGTGAAACGTATCTCCGGTATGCTGCCGTATTCTGCACGAGCGGATGACATTACCCCCGTCCAATCTTCTGCATCTTCTTCATCTGCCAGCAACCTCCGCAGATCATCCATCCCCTCCTCTTTAGATATGATGCCCCGTCCCCTTTCAATGCTGCGCATGATCCGTGTGAGTGCGCGAAGAGGCTCGGGCATGTTGTTGGGCAGTGCGATAGTCTCCTGGTGGACAGGATATTGGAGGCGCGTGAGCTGAGCAAGTCCTTTGCTTGGACTTATGCTGCGTTTTCGCTTCAGTGATCGTTGCGACTCGGCGGTTGTGACGTGGGAGGACTGCGAAGTGGTGGAAGTGTAGCTGAATGCGGTCGGGTGAGTCTCGCGGCCGTGAGGTCCGGAGCTTCGCAATTGGAGTTGAACTGGCGGCCGTGGCGTCTCTTGATTCATCGTGTCCTCTCGCACAAATATTTCATCGTTTGTGTCCTTCTCCTTCCGCGCTCTTTTACTCGGCGTTGACACATTCTGGCTCATCTCACCCAGTGGGAGGCGTCGCTTGCGGGAATGATGTGCGACTTGTGGATGTCCTCGGGGCGGTGTGGGGATATCTTGTAGCCAGCGCGCAATCATCGCTTCCATCTAGAGACAGCTCCGCGAGTGACGTCCGGTAGTATATGGAACAGCGGGGATGGCGATGACGTTAGATGGGATGGTAGAGATGAATGTTTGGTGTTGATGGCCGCATCCGGTTGCCTGGGGATCTGCTGTGGTGGACCCGTGCAACGAGCGCCGTCCGCGGGGTAAATTAGCTTGTGCGGGCGAATCAGATTACAGATTTCAGTCTCGGGCAGAACCGTTGGGCTTTACTGCTTAAGTACAGGCTCCTATATCAAAGGGGAGCGTTTCGATCCGGTGCTGGCTACCATCTCTACAGACACATTCTTCCCCGCCTGATTGGCGCAGCAGTATGCTACGGCCGCTCTCGGGTGTGCCATGTTGTCTGCGAAGTTTAGCTGAAAGCTGTCATCGCCCTTTCTTCCGTCGTGTCCTCGACTCTTGCTTCGTTCTTTGGGATTCCTCCAAGCGTCCTTCAGTCTTCGCTGGATCTCTCTTGATACCTGTCGATCCCAACGGCCGCTGGGCCAGGCTACAGGCGCAAGGATGCCTTTGATGCTGGCATTCACATCCTGTCCCCTCATCGCCATTACCAGCCAGGTGCAAGGACGCTTGTGAAATAGAGGTATGATGTGTACTAACCCCTTCCAGTGAACCGTGGTTCGTCTAAGGTCTTGCGAAAGAAGAGGATACCTGAACTGTAAACCGCTCCAGCACACATCTTTCGAAAAGCACGATTGTTTGTGCATCTTTTGAAAGCCTCGGAACCACCGGCGTCAGTACCACAGAGTTGTTGAGTATCGAACAAACATGCCACAGAGCGCCGAGATGACGCCCAATGCTTTGCAAACAGCTCTCGCAAACGTAAAGGCTGACGATGTCATATCAAACCTGCTACACACGCAACATTATGGAGAAATTGCCGAATATGGAGGTTGTTGCCATACAAAATTCCCGAGAATCTAGTTATTCTGGTCATGCAGCGGGTCGAAGGCGGACCAGTTCGCGAGCGGTTTCAAATTCTCTTGGGTAACAGCTGAGCTAATCTCGTCACATGGGATAGGGCCAAGACCATGACCATGTTCTTACGCTGCTCGGGATACATGTTTGGCGGGTCTTTCCTCAGCGAACAGTCCGCGCTATGTGGAACCAACGGGAGTTTTACTGCACCCTATGAGCAGTGTACGGCCAAACACCTACGCAGAACTTGAAGTACAACATCACGTGACTTTCTTACCGACAGGCAGCATTGTCACGTGTCAGAGTTTTGTGGTTGCGTCGTAGCCTCAAGTTGGCACTAACTAGTGTCGTTCGAAGAAGGAGGCAAAAGGCGCTATTTAAGCTCTAAGTGCCTTACGGCATTTATTGCCATGCGGAACACGACGTGTTTCCATGGTCGGGCCCCAGAGCCATCTGTGCGCTATCTGTGCGCTGTCCGTGTACCGTCCGTGCGGTAATTGTTTCTCGCTTGGAACACATTATGTTTCGGCGATGCGCCCCTCGAGATCTTCGGGCAGATTTTCTGATCGCTGCTCCCTTGGCTTTAGAATTTACCACCAACGTCGTTCATGGATCGAACCTCCGACATCGCCAGAGCCAACGAAGAGCTCGAACCGCTCCATTTACATCTGAATTCACCAGAACTCGTGATTATATGTCGAATTTGCAAACATGCTCTGGCGCCAAAGTCTGTCTCTCAGCATCCGGGGAAGCACGACGGCCCCCGGTGGAAGCGAGCTCATCTGTTGCGCTTGATCCGTCAGTTTGATTTGGCGGATCCGAATGCAGTCCGGACGAGGAACGGCCAATGCTTGCCGCACCCTCATCTAGATATTCGTTCTGGATTTTGTTGTAAGATCTGCAACGAGCGGACAACCAGTCGCGAACTTTTCCAACGGCACAAGAAAGGCGAACATGGCATCGCAGGGTTCCAGACCGTGGATCAACAGGAGCAGGTGTTTTTCCAGTCCTGGACAAAGAATGGATCTTCTGGGTTTTGGATCATCCAGCTCCCAAGTGCCGTGTCCAGGGCGAACGACGCATCACTACCACGTCGTGTCCTTCTCGAGCGCATACATAGTCAAGAGGAGGCCCATGTTCGTGAGCGACGAGCTGAAATGGTCATGGATGTGGGTGGCACTGACATGACCTTGATAAGCAACTGGATGGACCGGACTGGATGGAAAGAGTTGTTCGATGGTGAGAATCGTGCGCTCCTGGCGGCGATGCCCAAGCTTCCCGACACCTACAACCCTCGAGGCTTGTGCTTAGGTCATTGCGACGGCCGAGAGGTTCGCAGTCCTGCGACCGATGAGGTAAGACTATCTCAGCTGCTGTTCGCCTTAGATGCGGCATTCGAGCGATGTAAAGATACAGCCAAACACACGAGCGTGTTCGTTCGGTGTTGGCTTCGTAGCTTCTACCCTGACCGGCCTTACAAAGCGCCTTTTATACTGACTGGCCGTCCGTCATCTGAGAGAAAGTAACTAGGGCTCCTGAAAAGATGTGTCTGTTTCTGCGTGCGCTTCTGGCGATCGAAAGAGCTTTCAGGAGAAAAATATCTACTGAGATCGCTCAACCGTCGGCAGTGCCAAGCACTGGAGCAGGTGTGGTATTACGAGAGTCGACGGCCTAAAGATTCCGAGGATGAGAATGACCGTCATGCCCAGGAGTCGTTGGACACCTGCCTCGATGGTGAAGGAGTCTCTCACCAGCGAACATCGTCAAGGAGTCGACCGCAACGCCTGCATTCGCAGAGCCTTGCAATCAGGCCGATCAGTGATGATGACGACGCCGACGAGTCCGACAATAGCACTGTTGATTCCGATCTACCAGACGAGTACTGTTCTGATGCAGACGACGCATTTCAATCCGGTAGTGAGCCCTGCGAGGACGACCATCCACCACAGAAAACTACAACACCAACGGATATAGCAAAAGGCTTGGACGCGACACTCACCGAGCCGATCCTTGGCTTTGTCCATTTTCTAGCCACGGAGGAATATGATGAAGGAAAGCCGAGCTCGACACTTCTTGTGTACTTCAGTTACGTGCTAGGTATATCACCCGACGGAACCACATTTGCGCGGCCGCTCAACTATACCCCTCAACTCTCTGGCCTGATTTATTGCATGCGCCTCATTCTCCTGGAGTCTACCCTTCCTCGCTTCGCCCATCCGACCCTTGGAGGGCCTGCTCGACCTACCGGCGGCCAGCTCGACAAATTCAAGCAGATGCGAATAGAGAAAATGTGCCTAGGGTCGCCTGCTCCCTTGGACGAGTTGTTCAGTCTGCGTGCGTACGGGCGGTCTCTTTCACTTTCCGAAGGGCCGTCGTTCCGAGTGAACTGGAGTGAAGATGGCCAGGTCATTTCATGGGAGAATCAATCGATGACGATGACCGAATTCCGGAGTATAGGCCGTTTCGTACTGGAGCGGGCGCGGTGGTGTTGCGACCGTTTGATGTACGGCTGGAATCCGCCCTGTCACTGGTCGGAGGTCAAAGATACCCTCTCCAACATGCAAGCTGGCTATTCGTTTGTGTCGAATCCGGCCAATGGTCTTTCCGATGATTACCTCGAGCTTTCAAGGATTGCTTGCCTGGCGACCAACGATGGCCTGATGACCGACAACGGCTGGAACCACGCTGCGGTCCGGCAGTATGTCAGTCTCTACCGCGAACTTCAGAGACTGAACATGCTTCTCATCTATCTCCACGGCGGGTCAACACCGCGCGGAACTGATCTGTTAGCTGTCACGCATCGCAATACCCCGGACGCTCGTCGAGGCGTGTGCATCTACGCAAATACGATCGCCGTCATCAGTCAAGTCAACAAGGCTCGGCGTACCACTAATAAGGAGTTCTATGTAGTGAGATTCCTCGACAAGGACACTTCGCGGATCATGTACCAAGAGCTTACTTACATCCGCCCGTTTTGCTGTATGCTTGAACGCACATGCCTTGGATCCGACATTGATAGCCCTCTATTGTTCCCTTCCGTTGTTAATCCAGCTCAGCCATGCAAGACCGCGGAGCTTACGAAAGTGCTTCAACAGTACACTCAAAAGGCTCTCGGCTTTCCGATCGGCTGTCGTCTGTTCCGGCAGATCACCATTGCCATCACCGAGAAGCACGTCAAGTCCATCAGCAGACCTTTTGACCAGTATGACGACAAGTCTGGCGAGGCTTCACTAGGCGTGGGGTTTGCGTGGCAAAGTGGACATCGACCCTGCGAGAGGAGAGCTCGATATGGAATTGACGGCGCCTTCCCAGACCGACTTCAACCTTCACTTCTCAACATTTACCGAGAGGTATCGCGTATGTGGCCGCAATTTTTGAGGCTTGACGATCCGTCACCAGCAGTCGATGCCGCCACTTCGGCAGCAAGTAATAACGGCCAGCCCTCGAGGACTCACGTCGCTATAAATGGATTTGTCGCATCCCTTAATGAAGCGAGCTCTCGCGCACAGAACTCGAAAAGACGGGCAACATCTGCTTTAGCGGACGAACCAGCTCCGAAGCGGCCACAATCTTCCATGCCAGGTGAATTCAGTGGGGAAGACGACGCCGGAAACGACGCAAGTTCACATGCTGACAACGACCGAACGGTAGCAGGACAGGATAGTCATGGCGCATTAGAAACGGACCGGCCATGGGCAACCCAAAGAGAACGTGATGTGATCAAGCGAATGGTACCTCTACCATGGCGAGGTTGTCTAGCGCTCTTTGGCCGGGTGAGTGTCTTTGAAAAAGCTACCATTGTCGAAGAGCGGCGTTCCATTCTTGAGGCCGTGGAAGCCCGCGAGCGTGACCATCAAACTCGGCCTTTTGATTCGTGGCATCGCTTGGACGGAGCGAAGCAGTTCACGCGTTGGAAAAACGTCGGCTGTCAGTTATGTTTTGCGAGCACCGGCCAACCCGAGCCCGATCACGCTCTAGAAGAATGCACGCGATGGGAAGGCGGACAGACTGCACGCGATATCTGTGAGTGGCTAGCAGATTTACCGATTCCTCGTGATTCGGAGGGACTTGGAGGCTGTAGTTTGTGCTTCCATACCATGGAGCCGTGCGAAGCCGTCAGGACGGCGTTCCAAGCATCGTCAGCGAGTACAGAAGCCTCGAGATTGCATTTGACAGAGCAATTGCAGTCGCAGGACGACGGTGACGGCCTCTGCAACAACAAGCCTGTATTAAGAAAGGCAATTGCAGCACTCTGTGCGTACGACGGACAAGTTCTCGGTAAGGCGCTTGCAGTCAAAGTCGCGAATCAAGACCAAGTCAACTTTGCCGCCGAAAATCAAGTGGCGTACTGGTTAGCCGGAAAAGTCTTGTACCGAGAAGGATGGGTACCGAGAATCTTCTTCGTGTTCGAGATGCTTCTGTGGGCATGGGAGTTCCGCCGGCGACAAGGACCTATCGAGAATGATTTTGCGTCTTCGGCATCCACCCGGCCTTCTCTAACATACGGCTGGGATGATGCCGATGAAGTCCTCGATTGGCAGACATGTCTCACATGGTGGTCAAACAAATGTGGATTCTGCGCAGGCAAAGGTTTAGTTGGCGACCATGTGGAACACGCCCTCAAAGCTTGCCATCGTGGTGGAGCCAGGCAGCGATTGCGCGGACTTGGGGAGCAAATTCATCTCGAAGGTTTCAACGCTCGAGGAGGTTGTCCCGAATGTGGAGTCCCTCGGGAGTTCTGCGATGGCTGGCAAAAGCACGACAGACATTGGTCGCGATCCGACCGGCCATGCCAGTACGAAACGGTCATGTACGATACCGTGATAGGACTCTTCCACTGTGGCGACGATCGATACCATATAGATCTACTAGAAGATATGATGGATGCTGATATTCGAAGCCCGAATTACGAAGAGGTTGCTTCTTGGCTTGGTCGGAAGCTCGTCGTTGACGGTGTTCGAGGCTCACAGTTTGTACGAACTTTGATGGTGTGGACACGGATGACTTGGCGAGTGCAATTGGCGGGATAGGCTGATTCTGAGAACGATTAGCGCTTCGCTTCACGCCTCAGGCGCGCCGGTTCAGTAATGGCTCCAGATGGCGAAGGCTTGCACCATGGAACGCAACTACCAACAGCCAGGGTGCAAAGGCGAGATAGAAAATTGGATGTTTATACTACATGGCTTCGATAGTCGCATTGTCTAACGCAGACTAAGGTTGATTGAGGTTATGGAAGGGTATGGATAATAGCTCGATGGTGGCGATGCAAGGGTTTGTGCTCCATTGTAGACAAGGAATAGAAAGGCTGACTAGAAGGTGAAAGCCGCAATGAAGCAGGTAAACGGGTCTTAGACGTGGCTTTGGCTCTGGAGGTAGCGATGAAGTGGTTAGAGAGGCACCGGAGAAACGATATGATCTACTAGCAAGTGTTGTCGTGGATGGTGCACCT
>JAWDJX010000110.1:0-39936 GCA_033117895.1 Extremus antarcticus | reverse complement strand
CGCAGCCAATGTTCTCTGCGGTCGTGCCTCAGCGACCGCTGTCAGCTCTTGGCCAGGTGTGACGTATGACTCTGTGAGTTGCTGCGCAAGGCTTGCGGTTGTCACACATATAACTCAGCACCTTGCGTGCCTCTTCACCACTGGTGTTTGGTGGACGGTTAAGTTCATATATAGCCCGACGGTTGGTGTTCTTGGACCGCATCTCCGTTTTAATAGAATCGATTTGAGTGAAGCTGACTGCTACTGTAGCAATCGCGAGGCAATGTAACACTGCGCAACAGGCAGCCTGGCTTCAATTTGTGTGGGTGTTTTATAGACACTTCTAGAATCTGCGGCCGCATTAGCCGAGCGCTTAACTTATGTAAAGATATGCAGCCCTACGGTGGCTTCGAGCTATGCCAATTCTAGCCAAGCTGCCGTAACGCTGACCCGGACTATAAGCTCGCGCCGCCGAAAGATTTAATCCTCCGTCCTTCTAACCTATACACGCTCCGCCCTCCATCCAAGTTGTCTCGACAATACGTATGTTCTATTGTCTAGCATCTTGATTTTCCTTCTAGTACATCAAATCTTAGAGGGTGTACTCCTGTAGTCGTTGAACAGGGGTACCAAATAGAAGCATTGATCGGCAACGCTAGCAAAATGATTGACAGCGCGATCACTACGTGCTCGATTTCCGATGTAGTCCGCTGCGTTAGTGGAGAAATGGTTGGCGATTGATACACCGTTGATCTTACTTCGTGGATTAGAAGGGAGGAATCTATACAGGCCGATATCAAATTTGTGGCTCGTTACACAGGGTGGCTCGCCTCGGAGGGACAGACGTTATATCCATATCGGTCGCACGTTACCATTCGCATGTTCCTCAAACGTGGTTCAGCATGGCTTGGCGTGCGCTCAGACCCTGGTGTATTTTTAAACTCTCCCTATTCTCTCCGCACATTTGGCAGCGGCGTGACGGCAAGGTCGTGACAGAGTGAGCGGTGGCGCCACCTCGACCAACATAGATAGATGTCGGTCTTCTCAGACGTCTTGTCCTACACAATTATCACCGAGACCTCCTTCAAGCGAGGGCTTGTCCATATTATGGAAGCGACTGATACATCACCCCACCGAGCCTCGATTCTCTTGAGCCATTCTACCTGAAGGAAGCGATCGAAGGATCGTTGCCGGATATGTCACTGCGAGGCTCGAATAGGCCATCATGGCCGGATCGCTTCAATCCTTTGTAACACATCGCAAGTCCTCTTCCGACACCCTACTATTCCTGTGGTTCTCGCTATTCAGCCTCGGATGCGACGGCCTGAATCTCCGTCCACGAATTCATCCATCTCGCCCAGGACAACAAAGAACCTTCACGGAGACGAGCAGACACCCACCGAGCCAACCGTCCAGAACAACTCGCACTTCGCGAAGACTGTAGTCGCGCTCGCGGCCATCCTGAAGGCCACCAGAGCTTGTCAATGGTGCGTTTCGAGATGGATGCGATTCGCACCCGACCAATAGCCGCTGCCACACAGCTCCCTGCATCTTCGCGGAGCTTGGCAAGCTCTGTGGTACCTGGCGATCACTGTCGTATGCTGCACCGTGACCTCCGACTCTCACACGCACGCTCACGACTTTCAACGTGCGGGGCCAAACAACCGGAGCATGTACGTTGTCGTCAATACCGGGTCGTGCTTTCCTTCCTTGGGCCTATAGACTAAGGTAAGGACGCTTCCTTCGAACCTTTCCTTTGTTAGACCATCGTTCCAATCCCTCGTCACTGTACAAATTCGACAATTTAATAATCTTTCTTTGTCCGGAACGCGAGCTCTTTGACGAATCTAGATTGTCTTTGAGCGTGGCATATTACACGAATTCACTGAGAACGATACTTAATACGACCGCAAGAACTCTCCAGCTTGTTATTCTCACATCAACTCACAAACCTCACTTCAACTACACGAACACGTCAACAACAAACCGGAGATCACTACCGCGCAACCGCAATCATGTTCTCGACCATCATCATCCTGCTCACAGCAATGCTCGCAGTCTTCTCCTCCGCCGCATCGGACGACTTCCAGGTCACCAACCTCTCCATCACAAAGGTGGACGGCGGCAACGTCACCATCAAATTCACAGTCCACGATCCAGACCCTCTCGGCAAGGAGACTAAGTCCTGCGGAGGGACATGGAAGATCGCCTCCCACGGCTATCCAGTGGACTCTTACAAGGTCTGCGGCGGCAACACCACGTTCGGATGGCACATGGAGAGCTACCGGAGTATGGAGGTCTTCGTTCTCGGGCTTGAGCACTCGTACACGGACCCATCGTGAGTCCCTTCAACCCTTCATCCCTTTGTCGTTTTCTACGAGAACAATGCTAACGTGCTACAGTGTCGGCAAACCACCCTACGACCAAATCACAAACTTCGCGAAGACCAACCTGACGCTCGCAAACCACCCTTGCAAGGTCAACAAGGGCCAGAAGGTTTGCGCGCAGAAGGCCAACACGGTCATCAGAGCGCCGATTTGGGGCACGATCGCATAGACGCGAGCGAAGTTCGTGCAAACGCGTACGATGTCGAACTCGTATTAAACGACTTCGGTCTCGGAGAGGGTTTCATTGCGATCTACAGCACGCTCCCAGCGCAGGATTCGGGCACAGGGTGCCACAACGCTGGGAGGCTGCATGATCTTCAATTGGAAGCGGGAGATGGCTTCTGTGCATATGCGGTGGAAGGTGACTGCTAATAACAACGCTGCATGAAAACCGGGTGTACCATATTACGACTGGGCTGTACTATTAGATGACGGATGTGACCTACTAGTAATATGTAATATTAGAAGCACGTACAGTACTCTCGACGAACCGAAGCATCCACGATGCTACTGTTCTGTAGCAGATTCTCTTCGCCGCCCTATTGATGTGGACGAGACCGAAGCTTGACCCATCCGGGTCTCGGTCTCAAGATGAGAGTTCTGCTTCAAATCACCATCTTATGCCTCGTCTTACAACAATCAGTACCTTGCCGGCTCGAGATACTGTACACGTACTTTTGCCTTCCGCAGGCAAACAAGGTTGTGGCGTCAGGCGTTTGCTTGCTTGCGTATGCGAGTCATCCCGCAGTTTTGACTCATCGACGACGCCCAATCTTGCCGCATTCAGTCCAACCACACTATAGCAAACTTTTCTTTATGAGTGAGTAGGTAGGCAACGTGACTACGCACACCACCTGACATGAGTCTTTGCTCACGCGGTTGGCCACGGGTTTGCGATGTCGGGATCGTGAGTCTTGCTTGCTGTTCGTTTGGTGAGATAAAAGGGACATCTAATCCCATCTACTTTGATCTTTTTTTTGTGGCATGCAAGAACAACATTCATTCATTCTCGATGGACGGCTACTGAAGACATACATACGACACACTCCTTCAACAAACATCGATCGATATCATACCTTAGGCGAGATGGGACAACGACAAAACCGAAAACGAATCCGCCACCGACCCCTTCGCGCCTCACGACTGTCGTTACAACCGATGCCTTTCCAACCGATGCCTTTCCTTGCTTCGACGACGACAATGACGCCTACGGTGATGAGTGTGCGGTATAGCTACGCCTCTCCACGATCGAGGTCAGACCAGAGCTCATCAGATACGGATTCGAGCACATGTTCAAGCCAAAGTCTAGCTCGAGAAGAGGATCCATTATCCCGCGACCTCAGGATCTTCGGCGGTGGTATGGAGGACGAAGCAGGAGCGACAGATCTTCGCGGTCCGATGTTGGATGTGGTGTTGGGGTTGTTCGATGGGTTGGATTACGATGATGAGGTGTGCTAGCAGTTGGGGAGCCGGCTGGTGTGCGAGGGCGAAGGGACAGAGGGATGTTGGATGACACCACGACAAAGATTGGAAATCGGGCAAGAACGACCCTGGCTATTGGAAAGACGCCATAGATTGAGCAGAGCGCAAGCTCGAACATATCTCATCACATCATGCAAACATCACCACTCATCTCCTCTCACATCTTATCAAACACAGCCGTCCCCGTAACCGTCTCCCTCGTCCCAGGGTGATACCGACTCTCATCCCTATCCGTCTCCTCCCCCTCACTCTCGTCCCCGATAGAACTCAAGACCCCACTCCTCTCCACCTCAGCCCCATGCATCATATCAAAGCTCTCCCCACTCGAACTCGCGCTCGGACTCTCCGCCTTCTCCCCGTCCTTCCTCTCAAACAACTGCTCCGCCGCCCGGGAGCGCTGCCCACTAACCTCCCCCGCCCACACTTGGCCCCCATTCGACGCCGGAGCCCTCGAAACTTCCCGCTCCTGGTTCGAGAACTCGGACGCCTGGCCCAGCCCGAGGTTGCGATGGTGCCATTCGCCCAAGAACATTCCCTCGGGATCCGCTTCGTTGCGGATTTTGGTCCAGGTCATTAGGTCTTTGCCGAAGGCGTCGATAAGGTAGGAGCTAGATGTGAAGGAGAAGTTTTTCGCGTAGTGCGGTTTGCCGCCTAATTCGCGCATGAGCCACTCGAAAGCTTCGTAGTAGCGATCGCGGCATGGTGGGTCTTGGAGGTAAGGGCGGTAGAGCGTGGCGTTTAGGTAGAGCGTTGGGCCATCGGCGCAGGTGTTGTCTAGGAAGGGGCGAGGGGAGGGGTTGTGTGTGCTGTCGGAGACGCGGACTTCGATTGGGCAGTGGACGTAGAGGCCCTTCGAGCTGAACGGGATGTCGCCGTTGCCGGGCTCGTTGTTGAGCCAGGCTGAGAGGCGGCTGATGGCTTCGGGGCCTTTGTTGAGCGGGATGGCCCACTCGTTGACGAATTGGGAGTAGAGGCAGTTCATGAGGAGGCCGGCGCGGATCTCTTCGACGGCGGTGGTGGCTTTGCCGGTGCTGAAGCCGTATTGCATGCCGAAGACGAACCACTCGACTGCTGGGAGGATCCAAGGGACGTAGTTGGACAGCCAGAGAAGGTTGTGGTAGGTGTGGAAGCCGACGGAACCGCCATACCATGTCTCTGTCGGCGCACGGAGTGGCTTCTTCGTCTTTTCTGCGGACCAGATGATTGCGCGCTTCATGTATGGCATCCACCACACCCGCGTGAACTCCTTTTGTGTCCATAGGTCTGTCTGCCACCGACCAAGTATATCATCCAGTCCAACAAGCTTCTGCTCCCACTCAATATTGCACGACTCCGTCATCTGAAACTCCACCTCCGTGATAATCCCCAGCGCACCCAGCGATATCAGCGCCGCGCGAAACAGATCCGGATTCTGCTCCTCCGAACACCTCACCGCCTGCCCATTCGCCAGCACAATCCGCAACGCCTTCACATTCTCCGACAAAATCCCATGCCGCAACGAACTCCCATGCGTCGCCGTCGCAATCGCGCCGACAATGCTCTGCGCATCAATACTCCCCAAATTCGGCACCGTGAGCCCAAACTTGGCCGCCTCTTCATTGAGCTGCCATATCCGTATCCCCGCCGCGACTGTCAGAGTCTTCTTCTGCGCATCCACTTTGAGCACGCTGCTGTAGTCGTCCAGGTTCACCATCCAGGATGACGTGCACGTGAGGTCGCTAGGCGAGTGGCCGCAGCCTACGACGACGATTCGGCGGCGACATCGTCGGGCGAGGTTGACGATCTTTTGGATCTCTTCGAGGGATTGCGGGCGGATGTAGAGTTCGGGGCGGGATTGGAAGGTCTTGGCCCAGGTTTTGTGGATGTGGTTGGGCTTTGCGCGGAAGGCGACGGTGGGTTCGGTTTTGGCGATTTCGCGCTCGATGGACTCCATGTTGGCGAGGGTGTGGTGTGGCAGGAGGGAGCGAGGGAGGAGGTGGAGGGTAGGGGACAGGATATTCAACCGCAGGTGTTCGAGAGGGTCTTCATTATGGCGATGCTAGTCAAGTCTGGCATACAGAAGTGGATCGTATTAGGTTGCTGTTTGCAAAGCACAAGAGGGATGTCGTCTTCGGCGGGCAGCACCTTGGGCGGAGCTGCATGCCCGCCGAGCCGTCATAGACTTGAGTCAGTAAGGCAACATCCCTCATACCACCAACACGCGTATGATTTGCAGCCTCTCACCTTACCTTGACATTCTGCTTGAGCAAAGGTCGGACTGAGTCTGATTAAACACAAGCAATCGCGTCAGTCCTTAGCAGGGAAACCGGCATAGTACATACCAACAACCTTCAGTTATGCAAGCACAACAACCGCTCGCGTGTCAGGTCTTCCGTCTGACAAAGCAGCTCGTTGGACAGCTCGTTTGCGCGCACCCACAACCACGAACGAGCCGATCTTGCTGGTGCATAAACCTTACTACCAAACCGCAAGGCAGCCTTCGTAAAGACCATGCACACAACACACACTTTCTTACGAAGCAGCCATCTGAGTCACTGACGAACCCATAGAGGATGATAGACTAAGGGCCTTGATATATATACCGCCACCCGCGGCGTCCAACTCCAAGGTATAGCCTAACTCATCGTTTCATCACTTCCCTCCCTCAACCCTTCTTCCTCTATCCATCTCCAAACAATCATGCCCGCCCGCCTCCTCTTCGGCAACATCAACAAGCTCGACCCCTCCTCACTCAAACCCGTCCTCCAACATGCCGGCATCCAGGAGCTCGACACCGCTGCTCGATACGGGAACGGCGAGTCCGAGCGGATCGTCGGTCGTGCCCAACTGGCAAACGACTTCAAGATTGACACCAAAATCCTTATAGGAGATTCTGGAGGCGATGGCTCGTTGACGCCAGAGGCGATTGAGCAGAGCCTAAGTAACAGTCTGGTGTCGTTGGGGGTAGAGAAGGTGAATGTGCTCTACTGCCATGGTCCGGACACCGTGACGCCGATTGCGGTGCAGGCGAAGGCGTTTGATGAGGAGTACCGGAAGGGGCGGTTCAGTTATGTAAGTGATGTGGCTGAGAGGAAAGGCGATCGCTGATGATATACAGCTCGGCGTCTCCAACTTCCCACCCTCAATGGTCTCGGACTGGCTCGCCCTTTCCCAGCAAGAAGGCTACATCAAACCCTCCGTCTACCAAGGCCAGTACAACCTCCTCTGCCGCGGCTACGAGGAGACGCTCTTCCCGCTCCTGCGCAAGCACGACATGGTGTTCAACGCCTACGGTCCGCTCGCTGGCGGCTTCCTGCTCGGGAACTTCACGCCTGCCGGTCTCCAGACGGGAAACCGATTTGTCGCAGGCTCTCCGTGGGTAAGCTGGTACGATAAGCCGAGTATGCATGAAGCGGTCGAGCGGTTGAGGAGCATTGCGGCAGAGGCGGGGTTGGGGATGGATGAGTTGGCGCTGAGGTGGATTGTGTTTCATTCGATTTTGAGAGAGAGTGATGGGGTGATTCTTGGGGCGACTAAGATTGAGCAGCTGGAGAGTAACTTGAGGCAGATTGAGAAGGGGCCGTTGGATGAGGGATTGGTTGGGCGGCTGAATGGGTTGTGGGAGGGGGTGAAGCATGAAGGTATGAATGTTACTACAACTTGCAGTGGTGTGCCGTACTGACTGACGGTCTTCTGTAGCTGATAAGTCCTTTTCCTGAGCGTTGGACTAACAACTTGTGAAGGCCGTGATGAGGGGTTCAGCTACTATGCGGGATACGGAGAAGCTAGGAACGCAATGAGATAGAACTGAACGTCACCTTTCGAAGTCGATAGAAACCTCGGCGTTGTAGCAGTCCACCCTTCAGCACCTAGAACGCATATGCATACTGTCCACGTGCAAGTGATAGCCAACCCAAGACTCCACTTTCCTCAACGGCTCCGACCGTGAGCACAGCGCACAGGGCATCGAGCGATCGTGCGAAGCGTGGTCGATGCGTGGCCGAAACATTGGTTCCAAGATCCTGGATCGATATCGGGAATCTACTCCCCACCCTCTCCACTCTCACCACCACGATTTGCTGCCTCCATCTTTACCTCATGCCTCAAAAAACTCTCCCCTGCCTCCTTGATAAGATGCAGGAAGTAGCAGGGCTACCCGTCAAGAGAGCGACTCGAGAGCAAGTGATAGTCATCAGTACTCGGCTCCAAGACGTTTTCCGCCTGCATCAGATGGCAAACTAGGTTCATGACTAGGATCCAAGATGGCAAGCGCAATCTTGCACTTGGGACCGGGATCGATCTGTCATTAACGTCCACGGTGTACTCGGTCTTCTCCGGCACCTCGAGTCCGCCACATACAGTATGCCTCAGCGCAGGCCTCGACCGTACTTGTCGACACTGTTGCCATGAAAGCTGCTATGACTTCTCATCATCTGATAACCACGGAGCGGCGGAGCGACATCTCTGCGAGCTGGCCGAGATCCACCATACCCGCCCCACGTCTTGCGCAAGGATGAGAACCGTTCCTGCGTCCCTTTGACGAATCACCACCGGCGCTCGCGTTAGCTCATCTTGAAGGATCCTCTAGTCATGACGTGGATTCAAGATCCAACGCTCGTCTTTGGTCGATGCACCGACTCTATATCCCGGTAGATGTTACCGCTACTCTAGGCACCTCGAACGCCATCTCATCACACATCCCCGACGTGCTGGGATATCGTGCCGTCTCTGCAATGGCGAGGCGCATTCCTTGACGAAGGATTTCGTTAGTTCGAATATGTGCTCCTGGTTACGACCGAATCGCTGAACTTCGTTTCTTCGTCGTCTCGTCTCGTTCTCGTTCATCGTTAGACTTTGAACCACCACAATGTCGACTGGAATGCATACCCACTACGTAGGTTCAACCAAGGGAGGCTGTCTTATTATATGTCTGACAGCACTGACTCGATTCTAGATGGGCCTTGCAGGCGGGGCCCTTCAAACGGCCATCGCTTTCGCTGCAGGTCTCAGCTTCGTGGCTTTCGGATACGGCCAAGGAGATCTCGGAGGACTCGTTGTCGAGTCTGACTTCAACAACTTCTTCCCTCAGTTCAGCTCTCCGATCCATTTTGGCTCTATCGTCGCGACATGGAACATTGGTTGCTTCGTTGGAGCTTTCTTCACCATCTTCTTGGGCGACAGACTGGGAAGGAAGGGCACCGTGGTCACAGGTCTTGTGCTGGAGACGATTGGCAAGATCATCCAGTGCAGCTCTTTCGGCATTGGACAGTATGTCGCTGGACGTATGATAGCAGGCATTGGCAATGGGTGAGAAAAGCCTAAGGCTTGGAAGTTCGGATGCAGCATAATGACTCTGATAGCTTCGTCGCCTCCGGCATCCCAGCATGGCAAGCAGAATGCCTAAAGACCCATAGACGTGGCACACTACTGCTCGTCTCCTTCGGCTCTTGCATCACCCTGGGCTCGGCCATATCCTACTGGATCGTCTACGCCCTCTCGTTCACGCAGCCGAGTTCAGCAGCATGGCGCGTACCCATCATCCTGGCTGCGATGTTCACCATCCCCGCACTACTGATCATCGTCTTCATGCCCGAAAGCCCTCGGTGGCTTCTACTCAAGGGTCGCGAGCAGGAGGCAATGTCGGTGCTGTCGGCCCTCAACGAGCTGCCGGTCGACCACGAGGACACACGTCGCGAAATCCTGCAGATCAAGTACGCAGTCAAACACATGGCGTCCTCTCAGCCAAGCCAGGTCTTCTCGAACGGCGAGTATCGACACTTGCATCGCACCCTGCTCGCGGTTGGGCTGCAGGTAATGCAACAATTCACCGGAATAAATATCTTTGTTCAGTACCTTGCCGCCATGTTCGTCGTCCAGCTCCAGTACGAGCACAAGCTGTCAATACTGTTGGCCGCTTGCTGCTCCACCGAATTCTTTTTGGCGTCCGTCGGTGTCGTGTTCGTCATCGACCGCTTCTGGGGTAGACGAGATCTGACTTGCTTCGGTTCATCTGGCATGTGTTTCTGCATGGTTATGCTGGCCATCTTCAGCTATATTGGGCTTGAGCACAGTGAGCCGTGGGCCTTCAAGGCGATGACAGCTTTCCTCTTTTTGTACTGTACATGTAAGTATTCGTCAGATCGTCCCAGGGTCTGGTGACCATCAAGCTGACGTTACCACAGTCTTCGCAATCGGCTGGCAAGGCATGAGCTGGATGTGGGCAGTAGAGCTCGTGCCTCTTAGCATCCGTGGCCCTGCAAATGCGATGTCGACAGCCGCAAACTGGCTCAGCAACTTCATCGTGGTACTCTGCGCGCCCATTATGTTCAGCAACATTACCTGGAAAACGTATGTGGTGTTTGCGGTAACCAACTTTTGCTTCGTTCCGATCATCTACTTGTAAGTCCCAGGCAGACCACGAATTCCATGCGAACGTTCATTGACCACAAACAGCTTCTACCCCGAAACCGGAGCACGCTCACTCGAAGAAGTCGACATCGTCTTCAAGTCCGCCTCCCAACGAGGCAACCCCTGGCTCAGCGCCGTCACGGCTGCCAAGCAGGAGCCGAAATGGTACGACAAGAATGGCGAACCTACCGACTCTTATGGTGGCTCTGAGAAGGGCGATATGGAGAAGGGCACTTCCAGTGGACATAGCTCGAGTCCAGAGCGGATGTTCACGGCACTTCCGACTTATCCACGTTCGTCGATGGATCAACGCCTTGAGAATGAGGCATGGCATGACCATGTTGCTGCTCCCGCTCCGTCGATTCGGAGGATGCACTCGGATGCTTGATCATAATCCAATAAGCAAATGAAACCCAGAGCCGGGTAGCGGAAGCATGCCTTACACAAACGCAAACAACAGCATGCGTCCCGGTCGGACAGCTTATTGTACCACAAGCGCTCCATGTCACGAACATCGACACTATTACCAAGCACATACGAGACGGGAGGGTGAATGAACTGGGCGGTAATACACAAGGGATTGAGCAACGATACTCTGTTCTCACGGATCAACGTAACGGTTGTGGATGTAAGATAGCTCTAAACGCAACCAGAATACTGGAAGTGGGCTACCTGAAATATGATCGTCGATGTTTCAAGTGTGGGTGGATAAGCAGTCAGTGCTCTAGATTCTGGGACTTCACCTATGTGTCCTCGACAGTGATACCACACTTTTGTACTGAACCACAGAGCCGCATTATAGCCAGTCCAAGGAGTCCAATGGGCTCGTATCGGAACTGGTCATGTAGGGTACGATCTGGTACCCTACATTACGATCTGGAAAGGGATTGGACAGTGTCATACCGGGGAAGCTTGTGCTACCGTTCGCATGAACATACGTCTGAGGGGTGGAGTGGAAGGCACTGTATATGAAGGCTCGCATTTCAAAGAACACAACCATTACTAGTCTGTTCTTCAATTTTTCCTTATATCACGATGACACTCCTTCGGACCGTTGCTGTGCTTACGCTCCTTCTGAGTTACGCTGCTGCTTTCTGGCCACCAGGGAGTCATCAATGGCCTACGATCACCGTGACTGAAACCACTACAGGTGAGATGAACCCGGTCGACGAAACCAGCTTTCAATTGTGTTGCGGAGCTGATAACAGAATAGTAACCAAGTTCAACCCCTACACATCACTAGCAAGGTGCAACTGTCCCCATGAGACCATCATTACGACCACGGCTACAGGGAGATGACACTGCCCTCTCCAAACCATCGTCACCACAACTCAGACCAAGAGCGCCTACTGCAACACCACAACCTCGGGCCTAGCCACTGGGACAGCAGGAACCGGGACCGGGCATGGAAGTGCAACGGGCACAGCCTCTTCATCATCTCCCACTTGCACCCTTTCATCCCAGCCCGGACACTTCTACCTCACCAGCCCAAACAACGAGTCGCTCTATGTCTCCTCTACCTCCATCCCCAGCACAGCAGACTTCTCCAACCACCACGCCACCATCTTCCACGTCCGCTCAACCAACGACGGCAGCATCACCGGCATCCAGCAACTCGCCTTCAACACCACCCTCGGCAACTCAACGGTCCGCTCATGGGGCGCCTATATCCAGACCGCCGGGATCACCGACAAAGGCAGTCCGATAGTGTTCTTTGATCTGAAAGATCCACCTTCGGGGTACAGTATTGTGACGGCGACCTTTAGCACGTATTTGTGCCAGATGAGTCTCATGACGTGGATGATGCATGATCTCAGCTATCCGCTGGAGTGTGGTCGTGATTTGTGGCTGGGTGGTGGATTGTTGAATACTCAGGGGTGTCGAGCGGTGAGGTTGTTGGTGGGTGCTGTTGATCCGTGATAGTGAGGACGTGTTGATTTGGCTTGCGTAAGGGAAGGCATCGCTGCTAGATCCACGGTGGTTTCAAGTCTGTTGATACAAGCGCACGTGGCTGCTGCACGATGCTTCTATTCACACAATCTTCACTCTTTTTATCTGAACATCATCCTATGGTATCATCAAAGCGCCAAATCCACATGCAACAAATATGCCATCCTATGCAAGACACAACGCTCAATTGGAAACGAGCCAATAAGTCCCACCAAGCGTAAAGGCCAGTATTATAGCAGTCAAGATACCAGCGCCGGCCTTGTCACCAGTGGTAATCTTCTTCGTCAACCACGGACTCGTCGAATCACTCGGTACATTACCAGTCGTACCCGCAGTTCCGTCGCTCTTACTCGTCCCTCCAGTCTTCAGGGTCACTGGTGCGTACAAATCGTTCACCAGCAGCATATTCGCTTGCACAGCTGCGAGTGCTGACATCTGCTGCCCTACGCCCGTTGTGCCGTCCCACGTGGTCGTGAGCCAGTGGTAGCCGCAGTTGCTGTTGTCGGGACCACTGCATTGGCCAGCTGCGCCTTGAGCGGACGCCTGGATGTAGGGCCAGATCATGTCGGCTGTTTGGGGGACAAGTTGGGCGCAGAGGACGAGCCATCGGATGGTGAAGGACTTGAAAGTTAGTCCATCGGTGCTACAGTCGTTGTAGGGCTCGCATCCGACTTCCTGAATAACTTTGCTTGAGTCGTGGAAGAAGATGTTGAATGTGCCGTTCACTGTTGTAGCATTGGTTAGTGTGTCCACTACAAGAGCTTCGTCTAGTGTTCCCATGAAACTTACGGATGCCATAGAGAGGCTCCAACCACTTTTTCTCCTCAGTGTGGTTGTAGATGTACGCTAGTCCGCCAATGAGGATGCCGTAGTTGTAAGAGAACACACCGGACGTGTTCGGCTCCGTACAGTTAGTACCAACGCCCGTACCATCGGCTATGCGGGTGCCTTGTGGTGTGTTCGGAATGTACAGCGACGAGCCCTCGATCCAGTTCCACATCTTCTCCGACCAGTCGACATACGTCTGGTTGCCGGTGTAGCGAGCGAGCCTTGCGGCCAATTGGAAGAAGCCGCCATTCTGATAAGAAGTCAGTCTTTCACGTTTCCGACAGAAACTCAGCAGAGTGGCCACGACGTCCATACCGATGCGATGTTCTTGTAGGCATATCTGCCATATGTTAGCAGCACGTCCTAGGTTTTGTTATTCTTAGATTCTTGTATGCACTCACCCTGCAGCATATGGCTGGATCTGCCACCTCAAACCGCCACCGCAGGTACCTGGGTCCCATCTCTCTGCCTGCAGATTAAACACGGCTTGTGACATGGCCGTCCACGATGGGTAGCCTACCGGCGGAGGGGGGAACTTAAACTCCGCCGCCGTCATTGTTGCAAAAGCCCAGAACACCTGATCGTCGTTTCCCTCATCTTTCGTCTGGTTGGTCGGCATAAATTCGCCATTTGTTCCGCCTTGCCACGACATTGCTTGGATCGTTGCTTGGTTGTATGATGGATCTCCGGTGTCTGCGACGAGCGAGAAGTGTTAGCGCGACTCATTTTGATATGGTTGCAATGATGCGAGTCTTTCGAGGCGGAAGTCTACGCACAATAGTTGTAGTCGACCATATGCATAAACATCGCGCCCGTTTCCCACCAGTAATAAGGCTGAGGTAAATTGCCCGGGTTGTCGCCGGTATTGTTGCCAGTGTAAGTTGCCATCATGTCATACGCAATCGTGCTCGCCGCCTGCTTGATCGAGTCCGCCGAATCGATCTGCAATTCGATCGCATTGGCCGCGCTTATAGCCAGAGGCGCCCATAACGACCAAGACAACACCATACTGTCCAAGATCCAGATGTCGAGACCGTGGGAATGGAACGGATTCGCAAGGCCAAGATATTGAAAGGGAAACAAGCCAAATCTAAGAGGGATTACAGCGGATCGGAAATGCTTGTCTGACGCCGCGCGTGCTGCGGACCATAATCCCGGCTCCTCCAGCGCTGGGCAGGTACGACCACGCGATCATTGGCTGGTCCGAAAGTACGGGTTGCGTTGCGAGGAAGATCTTCAGAACGATATTGTCCCGGGTGCTGTGAACATCGCTGTACACAGTCGAAGGACCACCTTCCACTGCTATAGACCGACATCAAACGGACGAGTACTGACTCTACCAACGATAATGGACGTCTCGGACATATCGAAGGTGCTGCTGTGGCGTATGCACACGCGAAAGGGGCAGATTGCGTGATCCTTTGGAGCTTCTGCGATACCCGAAGCAATAATATTTGATGAAATCTCTTGTGCCCCTCTGACTGTACCTAAGGTTCTTTCTGGTCACCTGCGCCTTCACGGCGAACGCAAGACTCATCGATACACCGTGGCTCTTCCTGAAAAACCGAGAGATCGAAGGTTACAGGAGATGCCTTCATGAATGCCCGAATGCGGAACCCTAGAAACCACGACGCGAGATCTGAAGACACCACTGCGGTGCGTCTTGTGCGGTGACAACGATGCCGCCGCCGCCGTCCAAGATGCCGTACGGTGACCCCGCGAACTCCTGAGGATTGTTCAACGATGTGGGTACTACCTCAAGCAAGACGGGAACAAGAACGAGCTTCAGCTTTACCAGCTTACTTGTCAAAGCGTGAGCTTCCAACAAGCTTTGTCGATTACTTGGAGAACGTTCTACTGCAGCACAGGTGGGCGATTCGCCATGGACAGTCGTTTTAGACGCACCAGCGGGAATCAGTACTACTACAACCACTGTGAGGAGCCCAGTGGCACTGCTGACACGATCTAGATGACCCGTATGACCCGGTGCCTGGCTGCTACTTGAGAACGCTCAACTATCTTCGTTGTCGGTACTAACTACACACAGTACCATTCCTGCTTATAGCTGGAAGTTTAATCATTCGTAGGGCTCCACAAACCTCACGACATGGCCTTTCATATATGGCCTCACACCCGAGATGCACAACGAGCAGCCTGCTGAGCCGATCGACCACGTACGTTGCCTGCAGGATAGCACGGGCTGAGCGTTGCGCAGGAACGCCGCCACCAGTGAATCAGCTTCCTAGACGAGAGCAGTGCACACCTCCTCTCGCAGTTGGTCTATATATCTGGATCGACGCCATCTTGCTGTCGCCGCAGAATACCGTAACAGTTGCCAGCTGAAGGGGACCATGACCCACGAAGCTGGCTCACTGGGATTCCCAGACCTGTCTGTTGTCTGGCTGTCCACACCAGACCATACTACGGAGTCCGAACGTGGGTTGTTCAATACAGTGGGCACAGCTTTGCGCGTAGACCTCGATCTTCACGACAACGCACCAGACCCGAGGCCCTGGTGCTGGGATCTGCTCGGATGAGCACTCACACCAATGCGCCAACACCATGTGTACGACAGGCCTTCGACGGGATACTTGCAACATCACACGACCGCGCGCATCGTCGATGGCAACACCACGGGTCTTTCTTCCATGGGCGGTTGTCACGAGGGTCGATTTGCTGACCGGTGGTACTGCCAATGACTGCCTAGGCATGGACAGAACCTCGCGCGAGACGTTCGACCTGAACGGAAGAAAACCAAACACGATCGTGTTGTCTCAGCAGCAGGGAGGACGGCAGGAAGGAGCAGGGCTTCCAACGTGAGCTGTTAACACCACATCCCTTCGATCACCGACAAATACCGACTGCGAACACACGATCGACTTCTCGACTCACCCCTTTCACGCCATGTCGCACCCAATCGCTTCACCAACGGGTCAGCACGGGCTTGGCAAATCGGCGCGATGGAGTGTCGCCGATCGGAGGGGTCATGAGAAGGATGAGAACATGCCAAGACTGCTCGAGCTTCAGCTAAAACTGGCGGGGCGGGCGGATCTTTGGTGGCGGCCTGCTACTCGGTGGTACGAATCTCTGCGTAAGTGGGTGATATGTTCTTGAGCTAGTGCAAGGAAGACATTGCAAAACTTGTAGCAAAAGACACACGCAGACCAGAACACGAAGGACAGCACCACTTGTCAAGACGCTGGCTCTTTTTGGTGACAGTCCAACGACTGTCAGCGGCTTGGCATCAATGCTACGTTGAGCGCAACATTCCCCTTCCTGGAAGTCGGGCGCCCCTCCCGAAGGAATATCGCCGCGGCTGTCCAGAGTGATCACCCAAGCGACCGTCTGAACCCTGCCAACCTCGTGTGGATGACGGCAGTGGGGTCCTGTGGGGAGCCTGAATCTATGGATCAGCACGGTCCAAGATGTTGCGATTTGCACTGGTCATGGTTCACGCTTGGCGTCATGCTCCACCTGAGGCAACAAAACAACCATGAATGCGCAGTTGGCCGGTTATTTGACTTTCGTCAGGGATCGAGGTGCATCTCAAACCCCAGCCATAAAGCAAAGAAGGCAGGCAGCTTTGCGCCAATGACAGGCGGAACCAACCGGCCCTGCAGCAGAGCGCCAACGAGGCTGGCCTTCGATCGACCTAGAAGAGCTTGAGAGCAGACGAGCGTACGCGGCCAAAGCACTTTCTCCGCAAAAACGCAGAGTAACTTTCCCCGCCCGCCAATCAGCCGGGAAGCACGGACATGGAGAAGCTTAATATCGGCACGGTTATGGTTAGCCTGCCGTCATGGTGGCGTTGGTTCGAAGGTGTTGAGCCGTTGCTACTGCAACCTTCTGCATCTCCCAGCCGAAAGAAGAAGCTGGGTTGAGCTGAAAGGGCGGGCAGCGTGTCCAACTCCGACGAGGCGGTGCTCACCAATATAACCAGCCGCCGACCTCCACTTTCCTCGAGTTATCTGCAAGGCACATTCGTTTCGTCCTTTGATCAACTGCACCGCCAACCAGAAAGTACCTGTCGTTATTCATACCATCTCGCCAGCTTGCTTAGATCTGTACATTATCTGTACTATATTACTCCAATACCAGCAAGATGCAGTACTTCGCTCTCCTCGCTCTGATCGCGTACGTTGGGCACTGCAACTCCCCCGATCAATTACGTGAACCACAACTAATGAATGAACAGGACCGTCGCTGCCCTACCGCAGGTGACTCAGATCACTGATGGTATCGCCGATCCTACCGCTTCGTTCAATGGTATCGCATGCTAACATACCCACCTGCAGGCCAGCCCCAGGCCCCGACATCGATCCCTGCTGCCGTCACCCAAATCAGTGAGTCTCATGCGATGCCCAATGCATACATTGAACAAAAGCTAACCATCTCATAGGCGATGGTACGTCTCAGGCTCTATGCTCCGCTCTACGACCACTGGGAGCCGTCCCGAACACTGAGTACACCAGCTAACCCTCCTCAGGCCAGCCACAGGCACCAACCTCAGTAGCGGCACCAGTTGTTACTCAGATTAGTACGTTGTGCATCAATCAAAACACCTCCAGCAATGACTGACCAAACTACAGGCGATGGTACATCACTTCAATTCGCACGGCTGAGAGCCAACCACTAATCCTCTATTCAAACAGGCCAGCCCCAAGCACCAACCTCTGTCGCCGCGCCCGTTGTGACTCAAATTTGTGAGTTGTTAACGTTCACACCCGCGATATGGACCTCTGCTAATGTCTATACGAAGCGGACGGCCAAATCCAGGCTCCTACCTCAGCGCCGGTGGCCCCTGTCACCCAGATCAGTGAGTAGCATTGATGGTTGCAGGTGGAATTCAGCTAATAGACTTAGGTGATGGGCAAGTTCAGGCCCCAGCCACCCCATACCCAACCGGCGCCGCATCAACTGGTGCCATGCCATCCGGCACTGGCGTCATGCCCTACTCGACCTTTGTCCCGGCCACCGGCGCCGCCGCCACCGCCGGACCAGTTGCTGGGCTCATGGCCATTGCCGGTATCGCTGTTGCGCTTTTGTAGATAGCGAACTCTACAATACCATACCCAGCAACGGAAGGATGGAAAGGAAAAAGCGATCAGCAACGGCATGTCAAACGAACTTCGACTGGAGACAGTTGTCTAGTGCTGTTGCAGCAGCAGTCATAAGTCTTTCGGGATCTTGTGCTTCGAGACGACGAGGGATGGATTGATTGCTTGTGAGAACACGGATAGCATGATGGGGGATGAACAAACCTAATGGTAATGATATATGGCGTTAGCACGAACTACTCTGTAGATAGGTGGAAATGCAAGGTTGAGACAAACCAACTCTCACTTCCCTCCTTCATACTCTCCCTGTCTTGTAAGTAAGCAATGCACCCAAGGTTGATTGGCCGATCGTCCAAATCTCTCATGTTCGGAAAGTATCTATGGGGCAGCAGCTCTTGCCGTCTTCGATATGTTTTCGAGTAATCTATAACAGGCGTCCTTCTCATTGACGCATAGCTATATTTTCGACTACTGTGAATCTACGCTGGCACTAAGCCGAAAAGTCCCTCCGTCCTCGGAACCACCTTGGCAGGATGTGTCCACAGCGCCGGCGGATTGATGCCAGTCTGTGGAAAGTACACCGTCCACCTCTCCGTAGGCTCTTCACACTCCCCAATCACGCATCCCCCACTGGTGTTCCGGCGTAGTCCATTGCGTCTCTGCACGTTCCAGAGTCGAGGCAAGGATGTACAGCCGCCGTCCTTCCATTGCACGTTCTTCTCTCGACACCACTTCCGCGGTAAACGCAATAGCGAGGGCTTCCAGACCGCCGTCGGCGATGGTGCGGGTGCAACGGAGCGGAAGCAGGACCGGCGCGGCGAGTCTGCTGGAGAAGATCTTTTCCTGTGTGCGGCGTTTGAGGCGGAAGCCCATCTTGAGCTCCGTGGGGAAGTCGAGGGTCAGTTGCAGCCCTTTGTTGGTCATGGAACAAGGGAGGCGGAACCCACGTGCATATCGCTTCTTCATTGCAACGGTTGCGGGGCTTCTGAAGTCGGCAGGGGATGAGGTGAGGGGACCAGATAAGCTATCGTCGGGGTGTGAGTCCGCGCTGCCCCAGGCGAAGACAGTCTCGTCGTCGGTTTTACGGATAAGCTCGAGTTGAAGGCGCTGAAAGGCTTTTGTGCCGCCTTCGCCGTAGAGGAGGGGCATGTTGACGTCGAGCAGGCCGAGGAGGCAGTACCCGATGTCTTCATCCCGTGTCGTGTGGCGGGACGACGCCCATGTTAGTCGAGTACCTACGGTGGTGTGCTGTATGACGAGGGGGTCTGCGAGACACTTCGGATCGATCTTGGTGATCTCTGCGATCAGCTGCGCGTGTTTTTCTTCCGTCCCGATCCACTCAAATTGGGAGTTGAAGAAGCAAATGTGCTTCGGGGCGAGTACTTCTTGTAGAGTCCATCCACGTGTGAACCATTCGCTGTTCTCGAACTCTTCCCGTCGACAGTACGATTCAGGCTCGAGCAGAGGACTCGGATGGACATCGTGCAAGAACACACAACACAGATATGCCGAAGCATAGAAGTTATACATCGAGTTAATAGCCTCGGTGAGCTCGGCGCTCGATTTCTGTCGGCAATGAGATCAACCATCTACCTCAGCTAGGGACCCAAACAGACACCCGGTGCCCTACCTTGTCGATACAGCCTTTTGTTCATTAAGGAGAACCAGTCAGTAAGGGTATCGGTAGTCTCGGGGGTGGGACTCTGCTCAACAGCGTACTCACATGTGTCCATCCATACCCAAGAAACGTCCGCGGCCTTTGCGATCTCGCATGCTTTCTGTATCTTCGTCCAGCCCCGGCCAGCAGTACGAGCAGACGATAGATAGAGCGGATACTCTTCGTAAGATACCTCCTCATCCGTCCAGCGGTGCGATACAATCACGTACTCAACGTCTCTGGGATTGAAGAACTCTTTGAATTCGAAAGTCGTAGTATTGATGAGGCGCATCTTCGCTGTTCTGACCGGCAGGTGCTACTCCGCCTGAGCAAAGGAGCTCAGTAACCACGAGGCGGGCAGGGAGATCTGTAAGAGACACACTGACAGGGACGGCGAGAAGTACCCATTCTTCGTGTGTTGCGAATAGAGACAGCTTTTCCGTGCTCTTGTCAAATCCACAGCTGAGGTGGTGTCGTTAATTCACCCCGCCAAGCCGCCATCAATGCCAGCCTTCATGTTCCTGTTGCAGTGCGAGCACAGAGACCAGTCCAGGTCCATGTCTCCGAAAGCCTTTTCGCATTGACGACTTACGTCGTCTCAGGTCCAGTAAATCGCAAATTGAGGTCTTTGTTGTCCCTCAGGTCTCACGATACATCCGTGTCAGTAAAGTTGAAGGCTGTGGGTCTCCCATGATCCACATCCGATCGCCATCATGCTCCGGTACCCATCTTGGCCCCTGACCACGTCTCCGTCCTCGAGAGATCCAACGGGACGTGCGGGCCCAGCGGCCCTCCATCACTTCGTCCTCCGACTGTACCGTTGTTGCGGAAGCGATGGCAGGTATCTGTCGCTCCATTGTCAAACGTACCCATGCAGCACGATGGCGATAGGACCAAGCCGTCGCCTGTCCTGGATAATGGAATGCATTGGGTCCCAAGGCTTAAAAGGTCACACAATTCTCCGATGGCCGTATCCCAACTCGATCTAGGACGAAACCTCAGCGTGAACGTCAGCAAGGTCGACAATATAGCAAAACTCTCGCCGCACAACTGTGGCCGTCGGATTGAAAGGGGAATCTTGAAGCACCCCTCTCGAAGGTGGCTTTGTACATTCGGAGAACTGCGGAACATAAGCACGTCTCCTTCTACACACCGTACAGACCTCAATCTGACCGCAGCGCAGCGAGGGCTATGCACTTGCCCCCTCCCACCCCTACTCCCCCTCCTTCCCCCGATACTCATCCGCCTCATACCTCTTCCCCCTAAACGCCCAAACCCCCCAATTCCCACAACTAACATCCCCGGGGTCCAAATCATTCAAATCCCACCGCAGACTCCTGAATCGATTCTCCCCCGGCTCCATCAGCACGTCCATCTCCCCTCCCGCTTGCTCCTTCACCCACGCGATATCCCGCTCCATATCAAAAGCACTATACCCCGTACACAGAATCGGAACCTTTGTCGCCAATAGCTGCGGCAAAGTCGGCGCCCACTCGTGGCTACTCGCCGGATGCCCTAGCCCCGGATGGAACAACACGAAAGCGTCGAAGTAAGGATCAAACGGCGCAAAGTGTTGTGCCTCGAACAGCGTGTGGAAGTACTCCACATACGTGGTTACTTTCATCCCGCCGCCGAGACGGTCTTCGACGATAGCGCCGTAGGGGTTTGAATCCGTCCTTGGAGGCAGGGGGAATTCGTCGTCGCGGTTCGACATGCTTTCCGGGCCGATGAAGATTAGGTGGAAGGAGAGGCGGGGGAAGAGGTGGGAGAGTTGGATCCAGACTTCGCGGGGGAGGGAGGATTCGGCGCGGGCGCCGAGGATGAAGAGGCGGATGGGTGGGGGGTTGGGGCGGAGGCCGGAGATGGTGGTGCCGGCGCCGGTGCGGGGGGGGTGCATTGTATATCGTAGAGCTATATTACGAGTTCTTTGTTAGTCGGGAACTTGACGTGAAGTAGAGATAGTGGGTTAATTTTACCAGACAACGAGCGCAGTCCCTCGGGGGTGAGGCGGTCTTTGAGACTGTACGGACTTAGTTCGTGCAGGATGCTGCCGATGGTCATTGGGTAGGTCAACAACCGCGTCGCCTGCCGCATGCTTCGTTCGTCGTTTATGGCGTTGAACTCGCGGCTGTAAAGTAGGGTATCCCAATTCGTCATATTAACCTGCGCCTCCTCGATCTGCGAACTCGGGTACTGGAATTCCGGAAAGAACCGTCCGGACACCAAGTCGTGATCATCCTCATTGATCTGCTTGAGGGTGTCGCAGATCTGGATATGACTCTCGTAATCACTCGCGAAGTGCTCCTCACAGCACGACACGGGGATCCCGCAGTCGGGACACTCGTACCGGACGTGTGCTGGAGGCTGAGTGCCAGTTTTGCGGTTTTCGGGATCGTCTGGTGACTGGGGATTACGGGTTGGTTGGTGGGAGGGGTGGGGACAGTAGGCGTTTTGGCGGATTATAGCTGCTCGCTTACGGATCTGAGGGGCAGGCGAGTTGGTGAAGGAGTGGAGGAGGTTGTTGGGTTGGAGGAGGGCGCGTTCGTGGATGTTGGAGGGTTGGTCGATTGTGCGGCCGCGGGTGGCGGAGAAGGGGGGGAATTCGGTTGTTGGGGGTTGCGTGGAGGCCTCGAGGGAGGGAGCTGGTCGGAGGGTTGATTGATGGATTCGTCTTCGCGAGGGTTGGTGTCTGGTTGTGGATGTGAAGGCTCGGCGGGGTGTCTCTTTGGTGGTGGTACGTGGGAGTTGAGTGGCCAGCCGTAGACAGCGGCTACATATCGAATTGGTCGCCATCGCTTCCTTCTCTCTGTCTAGGCATTCGCCTCAATATGTTTCTCGTCGGTATCCATATCGTCACCGAAGCTCCATCTCAGCTTAACCCGATGGAGTAGCTGACCCCGGCCTAACCCTGCTTGCTCCAATGTTATATCCGTCGAGCCCGGCCGAATATCTTTTGCAGCTCCAACTTCGAGATCTCGACTTGTCGCGAAACAACACCACCACCACCTGACGATGCGCACGACATAACTTAGCGTATCTCCTCGCCCCCCCCCTTCTCACGGGTTCCGATGGCCAACACACAATCCTCACAGGCCTTCTACAGCCTCACCCTCGAGGCCTCCGCCGCCCCCACCGCAGCGTGCACCTGCAACGTCATTCCTGGCCTGAAGTCGCAAGACCAGCAGATCTTCGAGGCGCGAGGACAGCGACTATACCTCCACCGCATCATCGAGAACGAGGACCGCACCGAGGTCAAGGTCTCCACCTTCCTGGATCAAGATGTCTTTGGGATTGTGCGTGGAGTGAGCGCGTTCAGGATCCCTGGAACGAGTACTGGTGAGTTGTGCATGAGCTTCAGTGTGGATGTGATAGTGATGTCTGCAGCCCCCATCTTCCCGACGTACGCCTGGCGCTGAGTGACGGGTTGGGAAGACGCTGCTTGTTGGTCATCGCATCTACCACTTTACTTCATGGCTAACGTGCTCTCGCAGACCAACTCGTTGTCTCCTCCGATTCCGGCCGCGTGGTCCTCCTCAACTACGATGCCGACAAGAACTGCTTCAAGCGCGTCCATCAGGAAACTTTTGGTAAGTCGGGCATTCGCCGCACAATCCCCGGCCAATACCTGGCAAGTGATCCTCGCGGGCGGTGTTGCATGCTGGCGTCGGTGGAGAAGAACAAGGTCGTCTATATTGTGAATCGGAATGCCGAGGGTGGCATCTTGATCTCGAGTCCGCACGAGGCGAACCAATGGGCGAGCTTGTGCTTTGCGGTGTGCGCGTTGGACACAGGCTGGGAGCATCCCGTGTTTGCGACGCTCGAGGTCGATTACAACGATGCCGAGAACGATCCGACTGGCGACATGTACGAGAGCAGGGAGAAGCAGCTTGTCTATTATACCGTGGATCTCGGGCTGAACCATGTGGTCAAATCGTGGAGCGACACAGTCGATTACTCGGCCAACATGATCTTTGGAGTGCCAGGAGGAGCGGAGGGTCCAAGTGGTGTGCTGGTGTGCTGCGAAGACCGGATATACTACCGCCACGACAAGGCTCTACCACTCTGCATACCCATTCCCAGACGGAAAGGACCAACAGAAGACCCAAATCGCAAGCGAATCATCGTTGCTGGTTGCCTGCATCTAGCGCGCTCGCAGAAGAAGTTCTTCTTCCTCCTTCAAACAGATGACGGCGACGTGTTCAAGCTCACCATGTCCATGGGTGAAGACGAGCAAGGTAGACCAACCTCACAACCCGAGAAGCTCCATCTCAAGTACTATGACACCTACCCTGTGGCAAAGCACATGCTTCTGATCAGGAAGGGTTACCTCTACATCGCCGCTGAGAATGGCAACAACAAGCTCTATCACGTCAACAACCTCGCCGAGAAAGCGCACATCGAACCCGAGAACAGCTTCACCTCGGACAGCCACGACATCGACTACAGTGGCGACTACCAGCCTCTCTACTTCAAACCACGCGGCCTCATGTACACATCGTTGGCGGTGGATATACCGTCGCTTCACCCACTCATGCGGACTATCGTCGACAACCCGCTCAACGAAGACGCGCCTCAGATCTACGCCATACAAGGCACAGGCAGGAGAAGCAAGTTCAAGACGATTCGTCACGGTCTCGAAATCCAGGAGATCGTCTCATCGCCTCTTGGAAATGTCGAGTACTCAAACCTCTGGTCTCTTCGGCATCGATCTTCAGACCAGTATCACAGTTACCTCCTGCTCAGCTCTGATTACGCGGACAAGACCATCGTTCTTAGTATTGGCGATGAAGTCGAGACCATGGAGGATTCACCTTTCTTGACGAACCGCGCGAGTTTGGAGGCGGCATTGATGGGCGATGCGACTCTCGTTCAGGTTCATGCGAGAGGGGTCAGGAGTATACTGGAGTCTGGAACTATCAATGAGTGGCCCACACCTTCACACCGCACAATCGTCGCTGCATCGGCGAACGAGAGGCAATTACTGCTGGGTTTGAGTTCCGCGGAACTGGCATTCTTCTTCATGGGCGACGATGGCGTGCTCAACCAACTCGAAGAAATGCCCGAGATGAGCGGCAAAGTCACAGCCCTCTCCGTCGGCCAAACACCACGAGGTCAGATGCAAGCCAAATTCGCCGTCGTCGGCTGCGACGACTGCACCATCCGCGTGCTATCCATCGAACTCGACTCACCACTCGAACCCCGCAGCGTCCAAGCCCTCAGCGCCGTCCCAACCAGCCTCGAAGTTGTCGAGCAAATCGACCCCACCTCCGGCGTCGGCGTCACATACGTCCACATCGGCCTGCAATCCGGCCTCTACCTCCGCGCCGTCATCGACGAAGTCACCGGCGAACTCGGCGAAGTGCGCACGAAATTCCTCGGCGCGAAAGCCACCCGCTTGTTCCCGGTCTCTGTCGATGGGGCTGCTATAGGGGAGGGCGAGAGTAGTATCCTCGCCTGTTCCTCCCGCCCTTGGCTCGGGTACAACCATCCGCTCTCGCAACTCTATACGCTCGCGCCGCTCGTTACTGGGCCGTTGGAGGCGGCGGCGGGGTTCGTGAGCGAGCATATTCATGGGTTGTGTGCGCTGCAAGGCACGAATCTGTTGATTTTTCAGCTGAGTGGGTTGGAGGGCCGGTTGGCGACGGAGGAGGTGGGGTTGAGGTATACTCCCAGGGGGATGTGTAGGCACCCGTATGGGACTACTTGGTGGGTTGTGCAGAGTGAGGGAAATGCGCTGAGTGAGCGGACGAAGGCGCAATTGATCGCTGCTGCGCCGGTGGAGGAGGAGCCTGCTACCAATGGGACGGCGAATGGGAAGGTTAATGGAAGTGATGAAGATGCGAAGATGGACGACGCAGACGACGAAGTCAAAGACGAAGATGAGGATGAAGAGGAGCCGTTGGTCCCCGAAGAGCTGACGCCTGAGGAGCTGGAGCAGCATCTCGGGCTGTCGAGAGCTAGCGGGCACTGGGCGAGCTGCATTTCCGCGATCGATCCGTATGAGGCGAAGGCTATCACCGCGACGATCGAGTTCGAGGAGAACGAGGCTGCGCTTTGCGTCGCCGCTGTGCCGTTCGAGACGCGGAGTTGGGAGGTTTTTGTGGTGGTGGGTACGGGACAGCATATGTCGCCTGGCAATGCGGCGGTGCAGAGTAAGGGTTTCGTGCACGTGTTCCAGATCACGGACGAGGGACGGGGGTTGGAGAGGGTGCATAGAGTAAGTCCCCCCCCCTTATCACCGAGGTGCTTTGCGATGCAGTTGCTAATCTATGACAGACCGAGTTCCCCCACCCAATCTACGCCCTCCTCCCCTTCCACGGCCGCCTCGCCCTCGGTATTGGCGCCGAACTCTTCCTCTACGACATCGGCATGAAGCACATCCTGCGCAAAACCCGCGGCGCCACCGTCCCCAACCTCATCACCTCGCTCGCCGCGCAAGGGAACCGCATCATCGCCTCCGACGTCTCTGAGTCAGTGACGTACATCGTCTACAAAGGCGGCGACGCGAATCGACTCATCCCGTTCGCGGACGATACGATCCAGCGCTGGACATCCGGGATGACGATGCTGGATTACGAGACCGTGGCGGGAGGAGATAAGTTTGGAAATCTGTGGGTCGTGCGCGCGCCGGAGCAAGCGTCCAAGGAGAGCGACGAAGAAGGCATCGGCGGCTTCATCGTCAACGAGCGCTCTTACCTCGGCGGCGCACCATACCGCGTCGAGCTGCGCGCGCACACATTTACGCAGGACATCCCCACTTCCCTCCAACGCACCGCCCTCGTCGCCGGCGGGCAAGAGGTTTTGTTCTGGAGCGGGCTGGAAGGCACGATGGGGATCCTCGTCCCTTTCCAGAGCAGGGAGGATGTGGAGTTCTTCTCTCAGCTCGAGGGCTTGCTCCGGCAAGAGGAGGTTCCGCTTGCGGGCAGGGATCATTTGATGTATCGCTCTTATTACGTTCCGGTGAAGGGGGTGGTGGATGGGGATTTGTGTGAGCGGTTTGCGAGGTTGGGGGTGGATGCTAAGGCGAAGGTTGCGGCGGAGTTGGAGAGGGAGGGGCGGGAGGTGGAGAGGAAGGTGCAGGAGATGAGGGGACGGGTTGCTTTTTAGGGGGGGGTGGTGGTTGTTGAGGTTCTGGCCTGCTGTTGGGAAGACTCGTTTCGGGAACGTCGAGAATGTCGTGCTCTCTTTCTCTCCGCAATGACAGCTGTCGGTGTTACCGCTATGCGAGTACACAGCATGTTGATGGCCCCGATGGCGTACACGAGACGAGGTAGGTAGCACCCGTACGAGCTGCCAACGCATTGACAGGGTTTGCGGCTAGTGTTTGCTATCCTTGTGGCACCGCGTGGTCTTCTGATCTTCTTGAGCTCAATCGGAAGATTTGATCTTGCTCTGTATCTTTCCAGTGCCGGGTCGACGGTTACGATGGCTGAATTTGAGCTGGACAGTTTGGCTGAGGTGGTTGAGGAGGACAAACTGGACGAGCTCTTCGAGACCGGCGATGGTGTCAACGGTGTGAATGGCGGTGAGGATGGGACTTCTGGAAAAGCGAAAGGTACTTCGAGCCACAATGAGGAAGATGCTGAGGAAGGGACCTCTGAAGAGGCGGAAGGTACTGTAAACCACCGTGCGGAAGATGCAGACGCTCTGGGCGGAGTGGAAGGTAAGTCGAGGAACCAAATACTTGAAAAGAATGATGCTCACCATGAAGTAGCAAGCATATTTGGAGGCCATCTACCCGAGGAGGTTGAGGCTAAGGCTTCGAATGAGGCGCCAGCCATACCCTGCGAAGCCCAACAGCAGCCGCTGTTTGATCTCCAGGCGGCGGAGTCTGCCTTGCCGCCACTGGTGCCGTTATCTACATCACCGGGAAACTCCAAGCTACTGGATGGTCCATTTGCACGAGAGGCCGTGCCCTGGTTGATCAAAAATGGCAAGGGCCCCCCCTTTGCTTCGAGGGAGCATCGTTTGACGATATGCGATCTACCAAACGAGCTGTTGCGTAACGCGTTCGACTGCATGCAATCCCGGGTTCACATGAGGAACTGCCAGAAAGTATGCAAAGCCTTCTACGACAACTCGCTACATCACATGTATCGCAATGTGCGTATCGATCTCCCTGAAGAATTGACGGAATGGCAGCGAGACTTGTTGGGTGATAATCACCGCGGTCTTCGACACATCCAGCAGCTACATCTTTGGCCTGTGGTGCTTCGTATCGAGTCAACGGCCGTGTTTCGCTGGGTGGCACAACTATTGAAAAGGCTTGAACATGGCCAGCTTCAGGACTTCTGGTATGTGGCAGCTTGGATACATCACACAACTGCTAATACATGGAGAAGGTGGGTCTCTCCTAGGCAAATGCCATTCCGCCTGTACGATTTACTTTGGAGCAGACAGCCAAATCTCACTCGCGTCGACATCAGGCCGCTCTACGGTCCAGAAGATGACACTTCAGAACAAGATAAATTTGCCAATCTTCAAGTTCACTCAATTCCCAAACTGGATCACCTTTTCATCGTACCCGATGTCGTGGATCTCCTCGGCATTGGCAGTAAGGTTTTGGAAAAGCTTGAAATCACGAAGCTTACGGTATATGGCCGTTCATGGAAAGAGAGAGACATCCACACGAGCATTTTGCCCAGCGCCAGAGAAGATGAGGATAAGCTCGTGCAAGGCCTCTTTGCCCACCAACGTCAGTCAGCGATACGTTGCGGCCCAAAGTCCTACATCAAGCCGTCTTGCTTGAGTATGCTGGAGCTCAGCGAGGTCAACTTACGCTTTTGCCGATCCAAATGGTTCGCCTGCAACGATTTCCGAAACCTATCCGAACTTGTGATCAAGTACTGCCCGTATGCCGATGTTTTCCTCACGCGTCTCATGCAGTCCGAGGCGGACTCGGTACCCGCACTTGACTACTTCACCCTGGTTCACAAGCTGAGAGACGTCGGGACCGAACGAACTTTGATCGAGTTGAACGAACTGGTCAAAAGATGCTTCAAGAAGCCAAGCAAAGACGACAATTACTTGCCGGGGCCACGCATGCTCGATCTGCATCTTCGCAATATAGGCATGGATGCCCTACCTGAGGCCCGAGCCATCGGAACCAGCATCAGACTGCATCGCAAGACACTCGAATCCTTGTGCGTGGACTATATGTATAGGACACGGGGCCCGGGCGGCTCAGAGGGTCTTCCAAAGGCCGTCATATGGGAGCCGCACGAGCTGAACGGCATGCTTCGAGGGTGCAGGCAGCTTCGCGAGCTAGCACTTGCCGTTCCTTCGTACAGCTGGCATTATCGTCCTGGTCAGCTGCTCGTAGCCCAGGGCGTGGTGTTTACATCTTTCGTAGTCAGTATCTTTGATTCCGGACGACACTCTGACTAACCGCTTTGCAGCATGCCATCGTGAAGAATGTCGACCTCACCATCCTCAATGTTCTCAATTGGCCAGCCTCGTACAACTTAGGAGAGCCTACCATATATCACGCCACTGTACAGCCGCAGCTCTGCAAGCTGACTACGGACCTCTTCAACTACATCGCCGCCGCGGCAGCGCGGATAAGACCTAGCCCATGTTGCAGAAGAAAGCTCGAAGTCATTGCATTCGGTGTTCGAGAGCAGGGGTCCGGGCTTCCGTTGTACGTGATCGTCTAACCCATAAAAGGCCGGCCACGTCGAACAGTGCAAAGAGCTGTCTCCAATGGCTCATCTACACTTCCAGAAATCTTCGCTAACAGGCGCTATAGCCCACGATACTTCGTTCCAGGCCAAGCCAGCTACCTTCACTTCACACAGTCAATCGCATATCCTGTTTCGTTGCGCCGGTTGAGGATAGAAAGGATGGAGGGAGACCTGCTACGTTATGAGTGGATCAACTTTGACAAGAAATCACGGCGGGAAGAAAGGTACGAATACTACCTGCATGACGAGATCGAACTGGAATACGACGACGAATATCACGCAGACTCAAACCGAACAGGCGTAGAGGACGATGATCTCAGTGATGGGGATGAGTTTGTGTCTTCTGACGAGGACGGTGAAGACGACCAGAGCGGCTCATGATGGCTGATAAGTACATGATTGAGGATGTTCACGACAGGACCCCGTACTTGTGAGTTGTCTCATCCGCCTTAGTTTGAACCATATCACACACAGTGTCGGTCAGCACATTTAACTTTGTTGAAGATCCGTTGGTCTCATTTAGTGCTGCAAGCATCACCGCTAATGTCTACAGTAGTTGAGGATACATGTACATAGCAATGCACCCTGCTCAGTATCGCCTTTCCGGAGCATGTGCTTGTCTCGGGTACTGCTGCATCGGAACGTCCTCAGTCTGCTTCCTTGTCTGAGTCGTCTCCTTCGGCCTGCCGCATGTACATGTAGGATTTTGCCGCTTGTCCACGTAATAAACAACGAAGATCAGCACCAGATTCGCAGCCATCAGTCCTGTGGCCGCCCATGTCAACCGAAGGAACTTATGACCCAGATATGCCGCAAGACCCAGATCCTCTCCTAGGAAGTTGATGACTTTTGTTGCGGCGAGGGCGAGACCATTCGCAACAACAGAAGCCAAACCCATTGCGATGAATGCAAACAGTGTGCACACGATATTCGCGAAGGCTATTTTCCGACTCCGGTGGAATGTCGATGCGATCCCAAGCACCAGTGCAACAATGATATGCACAATGCCGATCCAGTAGACGATCCTGATCAAGCTCATCGGATCGATGGCGGAGTGCTTCTCGCAGCTGTCGATGACACTGTGCACGCTGTCTGGCCCTGACGCCGGTGGTGGTCCGGAGATCCCGACAGTGACATTCGTGCCGTTTTGGAATTGGTAGACACCAGAGCAGCTCGCCATTATATGCACGTTATACACGTCCTTGATGTGCATGTCATCGATCAAACCATTGTAAGCATCGTGGATCAGCTTGATGATTTCGTTCTCGATCTTCTCGACGATTGAGCTCGCTTCAGCGGCGACGGCAGATCCGATCGAGTTTGCTTTCGACTGGAGGTACGATGTAGCCTCGCTGATCTCGCCTTTGCCTTTGCTTTTCAGCGAGCTGGCTTTGGAAGCGATCTCTTGCGTGGCTTCACTGCCAAAGGAGTTGATGTTTGAGATGATGTTCCGTTGTACAATCGGAGCCATCGTGATCAGTGTCGTTGGCGCCATAGTCGGTGTCGCTGGTAGGACGACAAGGTCGGCGCGTTTCTTCAAGCCTATGTCGTCCAGCTGGAAACTCCTGATCTTGTTGTCCAGTTTCTGGACCATGTTCTCGCCGATCCTGGAGGTGTTGAGAGTGAATACAGCGTAATCTTGCATCATCGTTGTAGTGTGTCCACCGTACACACAGAGAATCGACAGGATGAGAGCGATCGCTGTGACCAGCACAGGTGTCGTCGCCAGTAGCAGTAAGGGCCATGTTCGTCGTGGAGATGTCGATGTTGATGTGTTTTGCTCTTGCGAGTAGAGGTCCTGTAATGCATTGGCCTTTTTGGCGTCTCTGGTTTTCTTCATGGCCCAGGCTTTACGCGCAATTGGAATTGCGAACATGTTGCCGGTATGCTGAAGTGTTAAGTACTAGAAGGTTGTCGAAAGTCGGCTGCTTGTCAAACAACTCGAAAGTGTCAGAGAAAATGTGATTCCACGATGACAGCGGGTGAATTCTTGATCAGTCCACGTGGTTGAGAGATCGGCTCATACACAAACAAAGAGCAGCGAGACAAAGACTCATATTGGATCGAACCGCGAGACCACATGGTCACAAAGGAATGTTCGAAATGAATGCCGGCAGTACCCGCCCTTTATTTTAGATCTTTGGTCGTTATTCACGGATCCTGATGTCTCGGAGTCATATGGTGTTTGAAGAACGTTGTTGGCATTTCGCATTTGCAGTATGTTTCGACTTTCCAGGTGTAGTCGCAAGGACTGGACACAAGCCGCCTGTATGGTGTTGAAGAAGCGCCGCTCGCTTCCTCGAATGTGATTGGTTGAAGCTGGCGCTCGCACGGCCGCCCAGACGTTCGATATGTTCAGCCTCTCCAAGAGTTCATGCCTTGCCCGCACTGTTGACTTCCTCGACGTCTTTTGAAGGATCTCGGCTCTCAGGAGACTCTTCATCTGCTTTATGCACAAGCCAGTCGACCGACTTCTGCACGTCGCCCTCATTCTCGTCCAGCGCAGCTTGAGCACACGCAGCAGAAAACCCCATGTCTATCAGTTCAGCCAGTTCATGACCATCAGTTCCGGAATGGCGTGTACCGTGATCCACAGGTCGAGTCCCCTCGATATGAGTCCCAAACTCTCTGTCCATGACTGCGACAGGATCACGGCCCTGCCATGTGACTTTCGTGAAGCGTATGCACTCATCAAGCACCTCGAGTCTCGTCTTCCGCTCTACAGACGATAGAGCGATCTCCGGTATAGTTGTCCACCCATGTTTTCGATCTTCGTAGCGCATCGTCTTCATGTCATTGCCTCTGCCTTCCGCTATAACTTTGCGGGTCCAGATCTCGCTCTGCTCCCAGAGGGTGTCCTGGCCAGATAGGATGAGCAGCATCTTGGCGTTTTTATGCAGACCTACGCTCGTATCTACCAGTCCAGGTGACGCGCGTGGATGTGAGGCCATCTCCCGGCTGACGTATGTCGCGGCGAGATGATCGTCGATATCAAGGCGTTTGTGTTCTTTCACGGGCGGCATTCTTTCGTGCCGAAATCGTTGGCTCGGAAGTTGCCGAAGATCCAGGCTTGGGTAGAGGAGAAGTAGCGGTATGGGCGTGCCATAGTCTGCTGGAATAGGAGATGGCCACTCTGGAAGACCAAGTGAGGCCGGGACACTGAGGGCCATGTTCAGCGCGATGTTGCCACCACTACTAGCACCACTGAACGCGATCCGAGATACGTCCAGATTGATGTCTGGCAGAGGAGGATAGAGTACCTTGTCTGCCTTACGCTCTTCTTCAGTACCGAGCTTCAGGTACCAAAGGTTCTGCAGATACTCAGCCACACCTCTGCGCAGCTCGTGAAAGCTCGCGTGTGTGTCGTTCAGCAATGCGTTTGCAACATCATCGGCATCTTCAATGGCTGCGGGAAACCTGGCAGACGTCAGCTGGATTGTCTCGTCTATGGTAGCAAGAGAGCCTTCAATTATTCTCGTACATATGCTCGGGAGCCATTCTGTAGTCGACGCTGATGACGATGGCGCTTAGTTCTCTAGACAGCCGACCACAGAATGGTGCTTGTTCAAGACACGAACCCAGGTAGAATCCACCACCATGGAAGTCAACAACAACGGGGAAGGTATTCGGCGTCGGGGCTCGATCGGTAGACTTTGGGTCAGGAAACCGGACCGGTGGCACAAACACATAGAGAGCTATGGAGCGGCCTTGCTGCCTCGAGGGTATATTCAGTAGAAATGGTTGAGGTCCAAGTGGGTTTGTGAGCCGTAATGTTTCCATAGGTACGTCTCTGGGAAGTCGGACCAGAGCGGTCTTCATGATTGTCGACCATGAATGCCCCTTGAAGCGATCCCAGTTACGCCAGATTTCCGACATTGTATTGGTGTTTAAGAATGTAGGCGCCTGCCACCGGGTTAAGGCAAGCAGTCTCTCGTAGGTGCAATTTGCTCGGCGCGGATCACGAAGGATTATCTTGTGAGTACGTCTGCTAGCTTGATATCGCAGAATATAATCGTGATCAGGGCGGATATCGAAGAAGGGGATGAAAAGGAAGGTGAGGTGAAGTCAGTGCGTTGACGCCACACAGCGTTCAGGTTTTGGAAGTTACGGTTCTTTCCTCTAGAGCACCTCACATTCGGCTTGATAGAGATTGGTAATTGGCTTGTAAGACCCGTAGGCCACGAGAAACGGTGGTTCAATTTCACAGCTATCTAATTACTTTGAGAGTAGCAATGTCCGTTGTCCTGCCTTGGAGCTTTGCGGGCGCGTGACCCATCCCACGATGCAACGATCATGTTGTTTGTCGCGAGTGGCTGGCCATGGTGCCTTTGACTCTTCCTATGGCTCTCGAGAACACTGTTCAGTGATCAGAGCTCTGCAGGATGACAGGCTACTTACCTGCTCTCCTTGAGAAGCTCGCGCCCGGTGGTCGCAGCTTGCTACCGCCGATATTTTTCATTCGTATGTGGTGGACTGAGCGAGTTGGTGTTTTGAACGGTCCTACCGCGGGCATCCGTAGATGTCCTTCCGGAACGAGTCCACGGGAGATTCTGAGGAAAGAGCGCCGAAGATCCCCCGTTCCAAGGTGTATCTGCTAGAGGCCGTGGTATCGAGCAGAGAGTGACGAGAAAGGTGACGCCTCAACGGGAGTCGTATAGATCAACCCTTGACGCCGTTTATACCTGTTGTTCCGTTTGGCGTTGGCTTCGAGCTTGGTCCGTTGGCCGACTGACGGCGCTTAGCTGGATCGTGGGTATCCTATGAGTATAGCGATTAGTATAGTTTCCTACATGGTCAATCGTGCGTGAATGGCTTATGTGAGCGCTGCACATATCTGCTATCACCTACGTCCAAGCCCGTGCTGGAGAAGCTACGTTTGTTAGCCGCGGCGTCATCAGGCTTCGGTGCCGCCTTCGCTTTCTTAATGCGAGTTGGCCGTATTTCGCCAGCTGCGAAGAGATCTGCCGGAAGGTCGTAGCTGTAGTACGTCAGTAACAATCGCAAACGGGGTTGAAAGTACAGCAGTGGCATACTTCCGCATATGCTTCACGCGGATTGAGTGCAGATCGGGGTTGTGGTCCGGCCACTCTTGACACTGGCTCCTGAAGGTTTGAATGGGCGACGAGATGTCGAGAGAGTTGGCACCTGTATCTATTCTTAGCTGCGAGTTCAAGGAAGACACTAACCAACAACATACCTTTCTTGAGGCCGATGCCAAGGTAGAACGTGGTCGTCCAGATCATCTGTTTGCCGTCCGTGTCTGCTGGCACAGCACCGTTAGTTAAGGGCACATGTTGGCCATCTGCCTCCGTTTGGGCTGCAGCTTGGACCAAGATATCATTGGCTTGTTCCGTAGTCTCAGTCTTGATCTCCTTGACTTGGCAGTCTAAGCTACCATCCAGGGTCTTCTCGACGTCTTCGCCAGGCTTGCATTCGTGTACGCGGTTAAAGCCTTTGTTGAACGGCTGCACAAGCTCAACGCTCTTAGCATCCGACTGCTCAATACCAGAGATCAGCCACTTGACCTTCGACTCAACCAGCCCGGACCACGCTTGCGAAGCTGCCTTCGTTTTGCCCGCAGTGATCACGCAGATGTAGTGTTTGTAGGCATCTGTGAAGAAGTTGTGGCGCTCAAAAAGATCTTTCCAGGGTCGACCGCTGTCGTAAACCGTCCTGACGATCTTCTCGGCGCGCTCCATCTCCCGCATAAGTACCATCCTGGTAGAAGGGCCAATCGTATGGCAGGTGTTCGCCCGAGGATATGCCGGGGTGATGACGGGCATGAGATGTCGCTTGTCACCTGGCCAGACCGCTGGGTCCCATTCGCGTAGCGTCAAAGGCGCGTCTTCGTGGTTTTGAAGCAGGACGGGATTGGGCCAGTTCCACTTCCTCATCAGGAAGAAGAATTTGAGGACGATGTTCGGTGCCGCAGCTCGTGGATACAATTGGCAGATGCGAGCAACCATCAGCGCGTATGCGACACCTCCAGGGTAGCCAACGATATTGCCGTAGAGTGCACGCTGCTTTGCCCACAGCTTCACGGCACGCAATGCCATTCTGAAGACCTTGGTCTGCGGCACCAATTCGAGAGTCCGCTTCGCCACTCGAGTGCCGTTCACGCATCTTAGATCCGTATCGTCGAGCCCACGCAGCAGGGTGAGATCTTCGAGCTCTTGATTTTTAGGCACAGAGGACAATTGCAAACTGCAAAAGATCAGATCGACCGACACTCCGCATAGCTCCAGCTTGACGATCGGTACGCTGATTCCAGGGACTGGCGTCAGCTCAGTCATCTCCTCCGGCCTGAACTCCTTCTTCAGCAGGGTTGGGATGTGCTCGAAGAAATGCTGGCGGGTGACATGTTTCGGTGCGACCATGAGAGTATCAATATCAGACTTCGGACCGTAGACACCAAGCGCAAAGCTGCCGAATGTGAAGATCTTGCCGCCGGCTTCACTTAAGATACCTTGAGGGAGACCTTTCTGCTTGCCGACCAGAACCACTAGTCGCTTCAGTACTGCTTCAAGTCTTTCGAGCACGACATGCCTAGATAGTGTCAGCGCTGCTGAATGTGCCGACCTCGCTGGATGTGACCTGCCGTCTCTGGGTCTCCTCTTGCGCCTCAAATGCCTTCAGCGACTTCAATTCTTGTAGTAGCGCCTCATCGAGTTTCAGGTCTTGCGGCGTCGGTGGGTCGTTCGACATGGTAGGCGTCACGCCCAATCTCGGATCGGTGGCCATCTTCGAATATTGCTACCTTCTTCACCAGAGATATCTTCACAACTCAGCTCTTCGGTAGTGATGGCACTCCAGATTAGGCGGCAGTCGCGAGGAAGTAAGATGATCGCCGTCGCGTCTAGACATCAGTTATCGCCCCAGATACCATATCACAGTAGCGGCGGCTGCGGTAAGTGAGAGGCATGACCAGATGTCGCTGATGAGGATAGAGGTTGTGAAGAGCTTCGGCAGTCGACCAATTTCGGCTGCGTGTCTCGGGCCGCGCCTGCCGTAGAACTACGCACTCGCGCGAACGACCGGGGTGGACCCTGACCGTTACGCCAGAGTCAATGTAGGCACATGAAAGGACATTTTAGTAGTCATATCTGGTAGTGGGTGCGTTGCAGCATCAAAGACCCTACTCCAGGCCAAGACAACTATCTACATATCATACACTACATTACACACAACATCACCGGCCTGATTCGATCTGCCGCCGTCTCTCTTCCCTGGCATCCCATCCTGACATCTGAGCCCTGCCAGGTGCTTGCATAGAAGCGGGCATCGGATCTCGCCAGACTCCGTCCCATGGCTGCATCGTCTGATCGGTGAACCGTCGTGTAATGCCACTCAGTGGGTAGACTGACGAGCCGGAACCGCTCGAATTTGTCGCTCCACCATAAGACCCGGACACCGGTGTCCTATCGTCCTGTTCCTGGTCTTGGCCTTGCCAATCGATCCGGAAGGTACTCTGAGATGCATCTGGTGTCGTACTTGGATTCTGTTGGAGCAAGAGCATCAGCATTTGCTGCCTCTGCATCTCCTCTTCGGTGATGGAGTCTGGATTGTAGCCTGCGGGAGGTTGGGCTGGCGAATTTGTTGAGGACGGAAACATGTTACGTATGTAGTTGTCGTAATACCCTGGGTCTTGGTATCGTGGTACCAATGCCTCCGTGCTTTCTTCCGGCTGAAGAGGAGGCATGCTGGGTGGCGCGCCCTGCCGTGACCTTCTCCCACGTCCGATCTTACGGTAGGTATAGAGCATGAGGCCTCCATACCCTACGATTCCCAAGGCTGCGATGATTGCCGAGAGATATGCTGGTATGTTCCAGTAATAGCGTTTGCTGATCAAGAAGCTGTAAATTACAGTCAACAGGCCAACAGCACATGATGTGAGGCCTGGCAAAAAGACTGCTTCGGCTTGGAATGGTGGGTTCCGGACAGCGAACGTCAGTAGCCCAGTAAAGGAGAATCCGCCAGCCAGTATAGCAGCCGCAAAGATGCCGATCACTTGTTTCGAAATTCGAGACTCCGGATCATGCTCGAACGTAGCTGGAAGCATGAGAAACCTGACATCATCAGCGACACATCCATCCATCTCTAGCGAGGTGGAATATGCATACCCTCCCAGTATCATCAATGTAGCAGTGACCGACAACAGCCGCCAGTACCACGCCACTACGTTGTTCAGGCCATCAACTCTGGTCCTATAACTCTGCGATCGCGGCCTTGCAGGCACGCGAAAGCGCTTTATTGCATCCAGTCTCGCGATGTACCTCCTTGCGTGCTATACACTAGCTTCTGCCTGATCCGGAAGGAGCGCATGCAGCAGATATGCTCGGCTCCTCTTGCAGAGTATCGACACCACTTTCGTTCGACTCCAAATTGGAGATCTTCTCGACCGTCTCGTCTCTTAATGCTTCTTGGAGAAGCTGTCGGTGGGCCGGTAGGGGCAGATGAGGAGGAAGGGTCGTAGAAACCAGGGACAGCGACGGACCAGCCGGAGGTATATTCAACACAACCACAACGATTTTCTGGACAAAAGCGACAGTACAACTCAGGACATCTGAGCGTGAAGACGACTGTTGCAACCCTGGTTCGCTCGCTGGCTACAAGGCACAAGGTTACCGCTTGGCGACCTCAGCCTCCGGGACTTTCGTGTGAAGCTGAACGACCATGACGTTTCGTATCCCATTGCTTCAGCTTCTATTACGAGAGATCATACATGCTGAGTTGTGCCTCGTTCGAGTTCTCGCGTGGTAACAGACTGCGGTTGATGGCAGTACCCATGCGCTGTCCGGTATCGTCGATGTGCGGCCGCCTCGGGCCCGGAGGCTGATGCTGTAGAGTTGAATACGGAACACAGCCACCGGAGTACGCCACCACTACCTGAGGTGCACATGGACACACTTCTTCCTCGTGTTGACAGGACACGGCTCCCCTTCTCACGTTCAGCAGGCCCTGTTAGCCGCAGAGCACAAGGGCGACGCTTCAGGCCATCTTTGAGACTGGACGTTCGCGTATTACCGCTCATTGAACCGGTCTCCTCAAGGATCTCTTACCATAGGAGCGATGTGGTGCGGACATGATGTTCTTCAGCACTCTGTCATTGTGTGTTGAGCTGCGAGACAATGGAGATGGCTGTCCTCAATTCTACGACAAGCTGGACACTCTTCGCAGCATACCTTGCAATGGTAATGCCCCATCCTACTGATAGCACTCACCTTCCCGGGACTGCAACCCGATAACAGTAGGTTGGCCATCCTATTTTTTTCATCTTCAAGGAGGATTCATTCCGGCTGCTTCTGGCTACTGAGACAACATACCAAGAGCAAACAGCTAAGTGTTACGTATCGACCTTCCCTCACGACCTGTTATCAGTCAGTAAACCGTGACAACACATTCCCAAAGACACTATGGACGCTAAGTTGCTGCATCTGCAATGAACATTGGCGTTACCGCCCGGTGCTTCCTGTCCAGACATGCCTTCTCTGCAACCGGGAGTATTGTCAGAAGCATAAGGGGCACTTCGATGGTGTGTGCGAGATCAACCATCTCACTTACCACACAAACAACCCAGGGCTACCGAAAGTCTACCCAACTCTGGACGCGAGGGATATCGCGTTGGGAGATGAGGATGAAGGGTCTATACCTCTGGAATCCGGGAAGTGTATATGGGAGCAAAAGACTAACAAGGACTACAGCGAAACCTGAGAAGGCAAAGTAGTCGCTACTGCGGACTCGAAGAGTTGATTCTGTGAGTTCGGTAGGCTGTACGGATTGTTCGTCGACGTGACAATGTTGACAGTATCTGTTCTTCGATTGCACGAGCAATAATTTTCGAGACCTCACATTATCTGCGACTTTAGCCTGGTCACAACAACTGGATACTCTGCAGGAGAACTTCGAACGATCGACCCTTAAAAGCGCAATGAAACGCATATTCCAGGTGTTTCGGGCTGTTATGCACGTTCGACCGGTGGTGTAGAGTATTTCAGCTCTTATTCTACTCATAGTAATCAACAGCCCCTTCTCCCTCACCACCAAATTACCATGGAAGCCAAATGCTATGTCTGCCAGCGCATGCGTGAGCGAAAACCCGAACTCCACGCGAACTTGACAACGGAAGGTGTCCTGCAAACCTGTCTGCTCTGCAACAAAGACTTTTGCCCGAAGCACGGAGGGCATACGGAAAGCGTCTGTGAAGCCAATCACGCCACATATTACAGAAAACACTCGGACCGTCCAGGCGTGTATCCCAATATGGCGGCACGTGAGAATGCTTTGGCTGCTAAAGAAGGAAGTGTGTATCCTTGGAACTTCCAGGAGGCACTGATCTGAAGCTGATCATGTCTGTAGCAGCTTCACTGTGAGTGGTTCGGATCCCTCAATGCCAACTTTCACAGATGGAGAGACGAAGCAATTTGTGGAAATGAATCGAGTGTTGTGGCAGACAGTGCGGGGATGTGGTGTGGTGTGGTGAATAATAGCCATATGGTGATGGTGTGGTGACAAGTGAATACACGTGC